>OVAN01010873.1:0-15258 GCA_900406275.1 Anastatica hierochuntica
TGCTTCTGGGCATTCCCCTGTTTTGAGGTCTTACTGTTGTACTCCATCTAAATCTAGGAAATTCTCATGACTTAAATTACTCCCAAAAGTTTGCATCTTATCCATCTCATCTCATCTCTACTCTTCTTCTAACATGTATAATCAAGAGCTAGTGACAATCTCTTGGCTTTACATGGCTTTTAGTTAGTAGACTTTTTGTTGGATCATGGGTTAGCTAGATTCGGAATTTTTTTATGTTAATCATTGNAGAATGTCATTCTAGACTTAGTGCATTTTGTCGCCCGGATGTGTTCGATGAAATGCTTGAACCAATCTTATGTGAGCTCTACATACCTAGGCAATGGGAATTGATGATTAGGGTGTTTAGTGAACCAAATGGACTTGTTATTAATGCTCATTGATCATTTGATTGCAATTGGGAAATTTGTCTAATTGAGTGATTAATGAAGTGATTAGTGCCATGGAAGTGGATTAGTCATATTTTTGAGCTCCATGTTCTAGGATGGTGTTTAATCAAATCTTTTCATCATTGTTTGATTGTTAATTGATCCTCATGATAGTTAAACTCATGGTCTAACGCCTTTTCTATCTTGTTTTCTCGTTTGTGTTTTGTTATTTGCATTAATTATCTTTTAGTTAGTAGATTCCATCACTCTCTTCCTATTTTCTTAGATTAGAAAATTTTGTTACATCCTAGTGCTTGAATCTTAGCTCCTTTGGGTACGACCCTTAAATGCTACAACACATTGTCGTGCTCTTGAGGTTTAGTGAGTTGTTAGTCGATTAAGGTCTTTAGAAATTTAAAACTTGAATTGGTTAATCGATAATGAAAATCTCTCTATCAAGTGGAATCACCCATAACTGCCCAGACGCGTCTATTAAATCAAGTAATTGTTCCCGCCTATTTTCCTTAGGCGAAATCCTCATTTCCACGTGATCCAATTTAATAGCCATTCCCACCCAAATCCTTGGAGAGAAAACTCAAAGACAAAGATAAATGCCAAGTTTGAATCAGACAAGCCTTGTCTGAATCTGACCAACCATATCTGGATCTGACAAGAATAAATGATTGGTCTAAACTGACCAACTTAGTTCGACAAGTCTATCCTTATCTGGATCTGACCAGCCTAGTCCAAATATCAAGCTTCGCTCAACAGTCCAGTTCAGTCAGCTCAACTCAACTGTCTAGCTCAACAAACTGATATCCTCCCTTAGACACAATTTGACTTGGCCGGACCAGTCCATCCAGATCACTTCAGTTCGCCGATCAGATCATGATCCCTTATGTTCGGATCATCTTGATCGCATCTCACACTTGACCAAGCCATCCGATCATATAAATGATCTTAGCTAAATCCATATTCGGATTCCCCTTGACTGATTCAGTCGCAACATTACGATCCTTAATTCGATCCAATCTTTCCCATTAATCTCAAACCGGACAAGTGACTCATAGTCCATCCATGATCGAGTGGGTACACTTGGCTATGGTCAATCCACAATCAAGTTTAAGGGTCCTTCTAGTCCGACTATACCCACCCCTGTTGAGGTGGTTTTTGAATGAGTTTAAGAACTTAATATGAGATGAAGAGATTGAAGATGCAGAAGTGCTTGTAGCAGTTCTGATATGCGACATGAAATGTTGTAGCAGTTTTGGCAGTGAGCAAGACGTGTGACTTGAAGACTTGAGAGCTGAGCTGGACGAGTTAGCTGATGTTGACGAAGCTTGGAGAGTAAGATGAGGAGAATATACTTGAAGATTTGCTGAGGAAAGTGATAAACACAAAGGGGAATATTTCCTATATTCATATGAGAGAATATAGGAAATACATATCAAGAGAAGAAATGGAAAGATTCTTTTCTTGAAGATGGCGTTTGATCTACGAGTATAAGTAGAACTTCTGGTGCTTTATATTAAGCACGTTTTTGAGAAAGAAAGAGACTTAGATAAAGGGTTTTCATAGGCTTGTAAGCAAGGGGAAACACTAGGGCTAAGGTGAAAGGACTTTTGTAATCTTATTTTCGATCAAAAAGTCGTGTTAGGCTAGAGATTCTGTTCAAAATTATACTTGTAAGTTTATTTTGAAAGGGTTCTAGTAATACATATTTTCTTTGTAGAGAAACTCTCTCTTGCACTTCATGTTCTAAGCTTCTGTCGTACTTCGTATCACACAGTTTCTATAGTAGTACTCGTGTTACAGTTCCTGGTGTAGTTTTCGCACTTTCAATTGGTATCAGAGCGGGTCACTCGTTTGTATTATAACAGGTGAGATCCTGCAACAAAGATGGAGAACTACAACGAACTGATCCCTACAACAACGGTGATACTTGATGGCTCAAACTATGGAATATGGAAGTCAAAAAAGAAGATCGATCATAAGAGGAATTGATGCGATGGCATGGAAGACAATTGTCTCAGGGTGGTATGAACCAACAGTTCAAAATGAAGCAGAGGTCAAGATTCCTAAGCCTGAAGAAGATTGGACTATAACAGAGTTGAAGATGTCTAAGTACAACTCTAGAGCTCTGTCTGCCATACATGCCAGTGTATCAGATAATTACTTTGAACTAGTTCAGGGGATTGAGATTGCCAAGGAGGCTTGGGACTTCCTTCAGAAACACTGTGAAGGAACTAAGAAAGTACAAAGTTCAAGAAAGGAATTTCTCGCATCTAGATACGGAAATCTCAAGATAGGAGAACATGATTCAATTAAGGATTTTAGCTCTCAGATCAATTCACTAGCTCTAGAAGCTCTCACTCTTGGAAAGAAGTACAAAGATAGAAAGTTGGTGAAGAAATTTCTGAGGTGCTTGCCTTCGAAGTACACAACCTACAGGCTGCTATGTCAGTGTCTCTTAATACAGACGAAATCAGTTTTGATGAGGTTGTAGGGATGCTTCGTGCTCATGAGATGGAACTAGATGGAAGCACTAAGAAAGGGAAAGGTATTGCATTAATATCTCGTGATGTAGTACAACAGGAAGACGAAGCCGAAGATCCTGTAAGACAGCTTGTCAGAAGATTTGACAGAGCACTACAGAGAATTGAGCAGGAACAGAGTTAGAACAGGGCCACTGCTACAAAGAGAGTATCTGGCACAGAAAAGTCTGTCAAGAAAGCTGAAGTTCAGTGTGACGAATGCAATGGGTATGGTCATCTTAGAACCGAATTTCCTACAGTGAGGAGATGAGAAATTAAGTGCTATGAATGTAAAAGTTTTGGACACACACAACTTGAATGCGTAAATCATCAAAAGAATCAAAGAGAAAGCTCTCTACTGGAAGATTCAGAGGAAGATAGTGAAGAAGAAGATGAGATAAATAACTTTCTGACATTCCTCAGGATTGTTAAATTCGAGAAAGGAGGAGAAGTGTCAGACTCTCAATCAGATGACGATCTGTCAGAAGATGATTAAGAGGATAATCTGAATCAAAAGCATCAGCTAGTGTGTCAGACATTGGTAAAACTTGGAAAAGAGAATGTGGGCCTACCAAAGGAGAAAGTACGTCTTGAAGCAATCATTGAAGCACTTCAAACAGAGCTGGAGACTGAAAAGAAGATAAGTAATCAAAGTCTGAGTCTGATAAAGGAGAAACAAGCACTTGCTACAAAGGTAGATATGCTGACAAAAGAAGTACATGCAGAGAAGAGGATATCTCAAGAGCTTCAAGCGAAACTTGATCATCAGTACAAGACCATCAGAATGCTTATTGGATCACAACAGCTTGATGAGATTCTGAGTTGTGGCAGAATAGAGAAAACTACAAGAGGATTGGGTATAATAGGTGTGGCATATAAGAGTAAAGACCAATCAAGTTTGTACCCAGTAAATATGCTGCGACAGAGATGAAGAATCAAACAACTGAGCAAGGATTGGGGTACAACAAGTTCAGAAAGGCTGAAGCATATCCAATCAAATCCAATTCCGGGAAGATGCTACATAAATAAGGTGAAGATAGTACATCCAGAGGATCAGAATGCTACTTCTACGGCAAACATGGACAATTCAAAGTGAACTGTTACAGATATCGAGAAAGAGTGAAGAATCTTCTGCATGAAAGAAAATATTGGTGGAATGGCTCTCAAAATCAGGTATGGATGAAAAAATCTGATATGCAGCAAAATATCTCATAGAGTAATTCGCAGCTTGTGCCAAGAAGTGTACCGCATCGTGCATCAAATATGAAAATGTGCTATAGTAAGTCTGGACAACATGTACTATAGGGGGATTATCATCGAGGAGCTCAAGGCTATACTCAACTGAACTACTTCAGATTTAGTCAAAGAGATCGTCAACCTCAGTTTGTAAGACGGAGATACGTCTCCAATTAGCTTTGATCATGTTGTGAACTCAAGCAAGGGAGAGAGACTTTATAAGTGTTGAGTTCATAAACATGGTCAAAGAGGGAGAGAAAGATTGGAGAAGGTTGATGACATTAAATTAAGAAGAGGTTTTGTGTCAATCCAAAGGAAATAGTATGCTGATGAGTGATTAGATGCTCGAGTTCTCAAACTCAGTTATAAAGGGAGAGATTGTTAATGTTGTGCTAACTGGTTTGAGAAGGTGCTGTAACAGGACGTGGCTGGTGCAAGAAACTGCAGAAACAGAACATGCTACAAACTTTTTAACAAAGAAGATAGTAGCACATGTTCCAGACAGAGACAGTAACAACACGTGGTACAAAAGCGAGAGAGAGCATCAGACGTGATTCAAGATACTGGTTCAGAACATATATGTATGCTCAAAGAGTACTGCTACAGGAGCTGAGACAAGACCATCATGTTCAGAAGTGAATGATGTTTGAGTTGTAAACCTCAATAAAAAAAGTGAGAGATTGTTGAGGTGGTTTTTGAATGAGTTTAAAAACTCAATATGAGATGAGGAGATTGAAGATGCAGAAGTGCTTGTAGCAGTTCTGATATGCGACAAGAAATGGTGTAGCAGTTATGGCAGTTAGTTGGACGAATTAGCTGACGTCGACGAAGCTTGGAGCAAGATGAGGAGAATATACTTGAAGATTTGCTGAGGAAAGTGATAAACACAGAGGGGAATATTTCCTATATTCATATGAGAGAATATAGGAAATATTATCAAGAGAAGATATGAAAAGATTCTTTTCTTGAAGATGGCGTTTGATCTACGAGTATAATTAGAACTTCTGGTGCTTTGTATTAAGCACGTTTTTGAGAGAGAAAGAGACTTAGCTAAATGGTTTTCATAGGCTTGTAAGCAAGGGGAAACACTAGGGCTAAGGTGAGAGGACTTTTGTGATCTTGTATTCGATCAAAAAGTCGTGTTAGGCTAGAGATTTTGTTCAAAATTATACTTGTAAGTTTCTTTTGAAAGGGTTTTAGTAATACATGTTTTCTTTGTAGAGAAACTCTCTCTTGCACTTCATGTTCTAAGCTTCTGTCGTACTTCGCATCATACAGTTTCTGTAGTAGTACTCGTGTTACAGTTCCTGGCGTAGTTCTCGCTCTTTCAACCCCCTTGTAATAGCATAATATCCTTTTTATGATCACCACTAGGATATATTACCCCTGCTTGAGGAGTCACTAAACCATCCTTGGTCCAGTTTTTCCATACTTAACCGAATTTTCTTATCATTTCCTTCTAGTTTATGTATTTTTTCATGCCCTTAAGCATATTGCTGTTTAGATTTTCGAACACGGATGTTACACCGACTCTAGTATAAACCATGACAATTAAGCCAACCGATATGTTGGACGTGGAAAACGAAGTAAAGGTGGTCGTGGTAACTATGGATAAACAACATTTCGTTCTGAGGAATAGACTGCAACACCAATCATTCTCCTCTTCACTTTTGTTTCAACTACCTTTTTAATGCATTATCTCCAAGTTTTAAAACTATTTAACCATTATGGATAAAGCTTTGTAACGTCAAATTTGTTTTTGATTGAAAACCTTTTAATAAAAAGATGGTTAAATATTGAACCATGTCTTCTCGCTTTTGTGATGATTTTTCATTGTATATATGCGCGTGGGGACATTAAGGATGTGGTTGAGAAATATATATCCAACATCTTTGCTTGTAGTGGATGCAACTTTTTTTCTTTAGTATTTCATTTATAATTTGATATTAGAAACTATATGATAATGTTTTCTTTCACAAGGTAAGGACCATTAGACTAATCTATGTTCACTAGAATATTTTATATTTCCTTCGTTAGATTTTAAACTCCACGTGTTTCACAATTGTGTGTGTGGGAATTGTTGGTTTAAGTTTTAAGTAACTTGAGTTATAAATCGTCTTAAACCGAACCGAGTTATGATTTTTTAATTGGATAAAGATTAGGATTTTTTAGTAGTTATCTAAATAGGATTTTTAATAGGTTTAAGAGATATTTTTAATATAAATAGTTATGTCTTGGTCGAGTTATGACTAAGAGAGATTTGAGTTTGTAAGGCTTTAGTTTTGAGTTATTTTCTAAAGCAATAAGAAGTGTTTTTGCGATAACTTTATCTTTAAGCTTTCAATACTTGGTATCAGAGCGAACAACGATCAAGCTTTTATTCACGAAATAATATCTTGATTCTATAGAGGAATCATGAGCGATGACGAAAGAAAAGGCTTGGCGATCAAGCCTAAGGAAGAAGAAGGATCGATGATCAGACCTAAGGAGGTCGGCTCATCATCAATTAAGTGCACGATGCTTAATAACAGTAACTACACGGACTGGTCTATGTGTATGAAGGTAGCTCTTAAGGTGCATAAGGTGTGGGAAACCATAGATCCTGGAAGCAAAGATGAAGAAAAGAACGACATGGCAATAGCCTTGTTATTCCAATCGATTCCAGAAGCTTTAATTCCGCAAGTTGGAGAGTTTGAAACTTCAAAAGCTGTTTGGGATGCAATAAAAACCAGACATGTTGGGGCTGAACGCGTTAGGGCTGAACGTGTTAAAGAAGCTAGACTTCAAACACTTATGGCCGAATTCGATCGGCTAAAGATGAAGGACTCAAATAAGATTGATGATTTCGTTGGGAAAATCTCAAAAATAACTTCCAGATCAACGGCTTTGGGGGAAGCATTGGAGGAACAGAAAATTGTTAAGAAGTTTCTAAAGAGTTTACCACGAAGAAAATACATTCATATTGTCGCTACTCTTGAACAAGTCCTTGATCTAAACAATACTAGCTTCAAAGACATAGTTGGGAGGATGAAAACTTACAAGGAAAGGATTAGCTAGGAAGAAGATCAACAAGATGATCAAGGGAAGTTGATGTACATAAGCTCATCTAGTTCAAGCCAAACCGTTCCAAATCAGTCGAACCAACCGTACTCTCCTAATGATAGTGGTAGGGGAAGAGGCAGAGGGTACGGAGGACATAGAGGACATGGGCGATTTGGAGGCCAACAGTATGGAACCAATAGACAAGAGAGAGACAAGTCTAGTGTAATGTGATATAGGTGTGATAAGATGGGACATTATGCCTCAAAATTTTCCGATCGACTACTAAAACTCCAAGAAACTCAAGAAAATAAGGATTATGATACTCAAAGAGCCGATGAGCTAGTGATGCATGAGGTAATATACCTCAATGAGCAAAAGGTGAAACCGAAGATGCTTAAAGAAAACATGGACAATAGTAACTATTGGTAGTTGGATAATGGAGCAAGTAACCATATGACTGGAGATCGCTGATACTTTATTATTCTTGACGAAACAATCACACGAAAGGTGCGATTTATAGATTATAGTCGCATAGAGATAAAAGGAAAGGGATCTATCAAGTTTCGGTTTGAGAATGGAGTGAAGAAGATCCTTTCGAATGTTTACTACATACCTGATCTTAGGAGCAACATTATAAGTCTAGGACAAGCAACCGAAGCAGGTTGTGAGATTAGAATGAAGAAAGAACTTTTGCTGCTATATGATTGAGAAGGCCGACTTCTAGTAAAGACTGAGAGAGCAAAAAATCGTCTCTATAAGGTGTTGCTTGATGCCAAAAATCAAACATGCTTGCAAACAGAATTTGTGGATGATTCCATGAAATGACACTCAAGATTGGGTCATATTAACTTTGATAACTTGAAGATGATGATCAAGAAAGAACTCACTACAGGAGTACCTCAAGTTAATGTCGAGAAGAAGACGTGTGTCTCTTGTCTACTTGGGAAGCAAGTAAGACATTAATTCCCTCAAGCAACTCTGTTTAGAGCCTCACGAAAGCTAGAATTGATGCACAGAGACATCTACGGACCAATCACGCCACCTACAATCGGACGAAACAAATATATGTTTGTGATTATCGATGATTACTCACGTTATATGTGGACAATCCTTTTAAATGAAAAGAGTGAAGCACTTGAGAAATTCAAGAAACTTAGAATGTCAATCGAACAAGAGACTTGTCTCACCATCAAGACATTTCAAACTAATAGAGGAGGTGAATTCACATCTATGGTGTTTGTGAACGTTTGTGAAAAACATGGAATCAATCGACATCTAAGAATACCATACTCTCCCCAACAGAACCGAGTGGTCGAAAGGTGAAATCGAACTTTGTTTGAAATGACCAAGAGCCTCTTAAAACACATGAGAATTCCTAATTACTTATGGGGAGAGGCAGTCAGACATGCCACATACATCATTAACAGAGTGGCAACGAGAACTCTACTTGCCTAAACTCCTTACGAAGCATACAAAGGAAGGAAGCCAAACCTTTCTCACCTGCGAGTATTTGGGTGTATTGGCTACACAAGGGCAGAAGAACCTCACCGGAAAAAGCTGGATGACAAGTCTCGAGCTTTGGTGCATTTGGGGACAGAACTGGGGTCTAAAGCTTATCGATTTTTTGATCGTACAAGGAGAAAGATAACCGTGAGCAGGGATGTTGTGTTTCTGGAGGATAAAAGTTGGTCATGGAACAATGAAACTCAAGATATGAGTAATGAATCTAGAACATTTAGTTTCAGACTTAGAGAATACGGGAATAATGGCTTACGTGAAGGTGAAGTCATCAGAGAACTTGCAGGCGGCGACGGTGAACTTGCAGGCGGCGGCGGAGATGTTGCCGCAAGTTTCGTGGTCAAAGACGGAGGTATCAAAACATAGCAAACATAGATAGAAACAGTGGAAGTGATTGATGAAGATGATACAGATGGTGATGTAGCAGAAGAAACACCTGATTTCACGAGTGAAGAAGAAGAAGAAGTACATGATCCGCCATTGATGTGAAGGTCGACGAGGTTAAAAACGAAGCCAAGATATTTGAGTGATTATGTTCTGATAGCAGAACTCGAAGGTGAGCGTCTCTTGATGATGGTAAATGAAGAACCTTTGGGACTTTGAGGAAGCTAGAAACTTAAAGGTATGTGTCGATGCTTGTGTAGATGAACTCTTGTCAATTGAGAAAAATAGAACTTGGAGTTTGGTTGATTTACCCGCCGGAGCAAAACCAATAGGTTTAAAATTGGTGTTTAAGATTAAACGTAACCCAGATGGAAATGTAAACAAGCACAAAGCAATATTGGTGGCGAATGGTTATGTACAAAGACATGATATTGATTTTGACGAAGTCTTTGCCCCTGTCGCGAGAATTGAGACCATTCGATTCATTATTGCAATAGCTGCGACAAATGGTTGGGAGATTCATCACTTTGACGTGAAAACTGCGTTTCTCCATGGTGAGTTGAAAGAGGAAGTCTATGTCATACAACTTGAAGGTGTTGTTGTTAAAGTAAGTGAGAACAAGGTATACAAGCTGTCCAAAGCTCTCTATGGATTAAGACAGACACCTAGAACATGAAATGAGAAACTAAACAAAATTCTTAAGGACTTGAGGTTTGCGAGGTGTTCTAAAGAACCATCGCTATACCAAAGACAAGATAATGGTCACAAGCTTATAGTTGTTGTTTAGGTAGATGATTTGCTAGTCACAGGCTCGAATATGGTGAGGATAAATGAGTTTAAAGAAGAAATGACATCTAAGTTTGAAATGAGTGATCCGAGAAAATTGACATACTACTTAGACATCGAAGTAGTACAAAATGAGGGTGGGATCACTTTAAAGCAAGAGAGATTTGCTTTAAAGATCATTGAAGACTCGGGGATGAGTGAGTGCAATGCAATACAAGCACTGGTGGAGATGAATCTTAAATTGTCCAAGGCTCTTGAGGAGAAGTCGATAGATGAGAAAAGCTTTAGAAGAAGTATTGGTTGCATGCGGTATTTGTTGCATACACGACCGGATTTGTCTTATAGTATTGGAGCTCTAAGTCAATACATGCATAGTCCTAAAGAGTCACATGGAGTGGCTTTGAAGCAGGTAATGAGATACTTGCGTGGTACCGTTTCCTTCGGGATTAGTTATCGGCGTACACACAAACTCTGAATGCTTGTTTATAGTGATTACTCGCATAACGTCGATATCGATGATGGTAAGAGTACTACAGGACACATGTTCTATCTTGACGAATGCCTTATTACCTGGTGCTCACAGAAAAAAAAGTGTAGCATTGTCTTCGTGTGAGGTTGAGTTTATGGCAGCAACCGAAGTTGCAAAACAAGCGATCTGGCTACAAGAGTTTCTAAGTGAAGTCATTAACAGGAAGTGTGAAAAAGTGACGATCAAGGTGGATAATAAGTCGGCCATAGCCTTGACTATAAATCTAGTTTTTCATGGTAGGAGTAACATAGGCGGTATAATTTCATAAGGGAGTGTGTTGAGAAGGAGCAAGTCGAAGTAGAACATGTTCCTGAAGAGAAACAGAAGGTTGATATTCTGACTAAGGCATTGGGACGTGTCAAGTTCAGAGAGATGAGGGATTTAATTGGAGTTCGCGACCTGGCAAGAAGTGACTTCAAGCTTAAAGGGGAGAATGTTGGTTTAAGCTTGAAGTAATTTGAGTTACAAGTCGCCCTAAACCAAACCGAGTTAATGTTTCTTAATTTGATAAGGATTAAGATCTTTTAGTAGTTATCTAAATAAGATTCCTAATGGGTTTAGGAAATGTTTTTAATATAAATAATTATGTCTTGGTCGAATTATGACTAAGGGAGATTTGAGTTTGTAAGACTTTAGTTTTGAGTTATTTTCTAAAGCAACAAGAAGTGTTTTTGCTATAATTTGATCTTTAAGCTTTCAATATTTATCGTTGGTTGTTTTGTCATTTGTATGGACACAGCCCAAGTTACATTAGAATTAACATTAAGGTAATATTTTTGTTCTTTGTTCTATTTTATTATGAGGTTTATGTCTCCATTTATAAAATCAATCAATATATAGAACAAATAGTATAGATTATGTTCAGGCGTTAATTAAAATTTTAAGATGAAAGTCAAAATGGGAAAGAAATGAAATAATAAAATCATTACATGACAATTATTATATAGTGTGACAACACAAACTTACTAATATCAAATATCAGCATCACATGAGCTATTTGTGGATTTGTTTGATTGCGACAAAGAGACCGTGACATGCGAACACTCAATGTTAGCCGTACGATGTGCCGTCTTCCATATTCCGACTTTGAACCTGACCCTTGCCTTAACATACACTTCAACATCAATCTTTCCCAACGAAATTTGAGCCCTCAAATCCTTACTATTGGATTTCGAAACGACGACGTTTTGCGCGATCAGCGTGTCATCGATCTGTGTAACGTTCATATGCGGTTGGTGGAATGGCTCGACCGTGTCGAATGCCAGAGTCTGGTCCTTGAACTTTACATATATTTCGATGGAATCGTAGTGGACTGAGATTTTGTGGTTAGGGTTCTGAGATCGGATGGTGAATTTGAATGTACCGGACATGTTATTGTCGTCGGTGAGGTTAAACTTTTGGACTGACGCGTTTTCGACACTGTAATGGAGTTTTTTGGGTTTGGTTACAAGCCATGTAATGAGCAAACCTACAGCTACGATGAAGATTATGGTTAGTATAACGAGGAAAACGTAGCAGACAAGGGAACGAAGTCTGAACGTCGGCTGAACTGGAGAAGTTATCGGCGGCATAGGCTCGGCTTCTACCTAGGGTTTGGGTTCAAACAATACTGGTTTATTTGTATGGTTTGTATATGTATATGTATAGAAGAGATACTTGTGAAACATGAAAGGTGGAAAGCGCTTTAGAATATAATGTTCTTTGCTTCAGCTCTAGAAAGATGAATTCTTTTTTTTTTTTTTTTTAAATAGAAAGATGAATTTTTTTTTTNGATGAATTCTTTATTTCTCTATTGTAGCTTTGAAACATTTTGGCCCTCCTACTCTGTTTTTTAACAACTTTAATTATGTTTCAAAGTTTGTTAGCATTTGTTCACTCAACCCAAAAGATATAAAAATTATGAGAATAAAGTGTATATATATAAAAGAAAATATAAGATGGCTCTCTAAAATAGTTACATATCTTATTAATCAAAATATTATCATGTAAAATTTTTTTTTGGTATTTTTATCGTTTTTCAATCTTTTATGCATATATATTTTTGCTTTTGTAATAATTTATATTCGAAAATTTTAGATTTCTATTGAAATTGATGTAGTAAGTTTTCAAAGAAAAAAAAGGTGAAAGTACATAGAATGCATCAACACAACAAATAAATTTTATTAAACGATATTTCTTTACAAAAGTAGAATTTAATTTGGACTTTACTCAATCTACACGTAGATCGATCCAAATATTTTGATTGTCTTTCCCTTCCTATTCGATTCATTTTCTCTCAAAAATCACTCGAATAGAAAGAACGCTCACCCCCTTTATCGATTTTCTGATTCACGATTCATATGATAGATGCTTCTGAATCAATAAGCCAACTATTCTTGGACTCATCCCTTGGCACAGTTAGAACATCAACCGAAACAACATTTTCTATCATCACAGTGGTTTCTCCATCCTCATCAGATTTCATACGCTTCTTGCTCGCGAAACAATCCTTTTCAATATGACCCTCCTTCTTACAATACCACCAAACCACTCTTGATTGTGACTTAAGACCAATTTCTATTTCTTTCTTTTGTGTTAGCCGAATCTCTTAATTTTGTCTTCCACTTTCTTTTGTATACAAAACAGTTGCATGTGCTTGCTCCAGCTTCATAGCTTCCGCCAATTTCCTTTCACGTGATCTAACAGCTGATATCACCTTGTTGTGGTCACTCAACATGAGATCCCACTTTTACGGAAAAAACCTACGACCAGGTCGGGATCAAGAGTAATCCGAGATGGATTCACCAAGGCCGTGCAAGATCAAGAGAGCTTTGGACTCAAGCAAGCCATGATTCAAGAGATGGCCGAGATCAAGCTTGAAGATCATCACGGCTTGAGGGAGAAACCACATCAGCCCGGTTCAAGCCAATTTTCGTCCATCAACCAAAATCGGACCGGTTTAATCATCTCGACATTCAATCTCTCCGTTAAAGACTTATCCTGGTCCGATTTCAATTTGATTTCTAATCGGTTATTATCTTTGGTTTATGCAGGTTATTTTCGATTTTAAGTAGAAACTTAGTGGGCATTTGTTAGTCTTTTATTTATTTCTTTTGGGCATTTGTTTAGCCCATCGCTTAGCTAGGGTTTTGCTTCAAATCCCCTTGAAGGGAAAGCTGCAACATGTATTTATTCCCCCTATAAGCAGTCATGTATTATCAACTCATTATCAATAAAGCAGAAACCTTTTCTTAGCAAAGAAATCTCTAAAGTCTTTTCGTTTGTGTGAAGCAACGCGAAGCAACTCAAGATTTATCAAAGAATTCAATCTCGATTCTTTGTGGCGTCTCTCGTTTCATCATCATCATCTTCGTCCGTTTTTGAGAGTGACACACGTCCAACAAGATTCGGATCTGCCTCTATTCATTAATCCATCCATCGATCTTGTTGAGAGTGTCACGCGTCCAACAACAAGATCCCATCTACCATCATCTATTTCTCTTTCCTTTGTTCTTTTCTTATTTCGTTCATCATTAGTTTTAGTTTATCTTTTAGTCCTTATTTCTTTTCATAAAACTATAAAACTAACAAAAACTTCTTTCTTGTTTCAGGTATCAAACGACCAAGATAATTCTCTCGACCACAACTCGTGAGTCCGATCAACACCACCTCTGTGCCTACAACATTTTGGTATCAGAGTTTAAGTTTCCAATAGTTAGCTCATACGGCTATATCTTCTTCCTTTATTGTTTTTCTTTTGTTTTCTTGTTTTGATTCGAAAAACTCTTCAAAAAAAAACAATGTGTTTATTTCCTTTTCAGTTCCTTTTTAGCATTAATCTGTTCTTTCCTTTTTATTTTGATTCGATTTATTTCCTTATCGTCTTTTATTTCGCATATTTTATTTTCCTTTTCCGTTCCTTTTACAATTAATTTGTTCTTTCCTTTTTCCCTTTGATTCGATTTTCCTTTTTCAAAAAAAATCGTTCTTTTCTTTTCTAGTTGATTTCGATTTGTATTTCATTTTCAAAAAAAGATCATCGAATTTCCTTTTCTTCTTTAGTCGTTATCCTCTTATCCCCTTTACACTTTGATAGTTTCACTGTCTAAGTTTCAGAAACTTTGGTTAATGACAGTAACAACAACGAGCGAACCCAAGTCGAGATCAATGCTCAACTTTTGGCCGACAATGCTCGACTCTCGGCCAGCTTGCAAGCTTTGGCCAAACAGCTCACTCGCATGGAACAACGAGTCAATGGACCACCGCCACAACAAAAACAACAACAACGCATGAGGAATCATCCTCATCCTCACGATCTGGATCCATCATCGGAGGCGAAAAGCGATGAGTCCGAGCCACCCGACCGTTACTATGTCTGGCCAAGGGCAGGATGGCGATAACACCAAGGCCATCGTGATGGTAGCCCAACTAGAAGAGGCAACCATGGCCGGGATGAGGAATTGCCTTGGCAAGGAGGCAAAGACCTTAAGCTTAACCCACCTACTTTTGCAGGAAAGATCAACCCGAATTTATACATCGAGTGGGAAAGAAGGATGGAGTACATCTTTGAATACTACAACTACTCCGAATCCAAGAAGACATCCTTAGCGACTTCCCAACTCACCAAAAATTCTCTAACTTGGTGGGATAGAGAAGTTGCGGAAGCTGGAATGGTCCGACGGATCCAAACATGGGATGAGATGCGGTCCAAGCTCCGCACTAGGTATGTTCCCTCGTATTATCAACGAGATTTACAAAAGCATTTTCTTAAATTGACACAGGGAACCAAGACGGTAGAAGAATACTTTGAGGTGTTTGAGTCTCTCCGGAACAAGCTCAATTCACGTGAGACGGAGGATTCACT
>OVAN01010874.1:0-15258 GCA_900406275.1 Anastatica hierochuntica
CCCAACATTGATGCATGGTAGATCCGCATAATACTGCAACTCCATCCTCCAGTCTAGCTATTCCGGTTTGCTTCACTGATCCGGTTATCTCCCCGGGTTTGGTTCACCCCTCCGGTTTGATCTCCTGATCCGATTTCCTTTCCGGTTTGGATTTCTGTCTCGGTTTCCTCAGAACTGGTACCCGGTTTGGTTTTATCTTCAGTCCGGTTGACTCCGTCGATTTTTTCCGGTTTGAATTCGGGTGTGGATCCCACGGCTTCCTTCTCTCCCAAAGAACTGAAAACCCTAACTTCGCCAACCCTAGTTGACTTGAGCCGCACGTCAACTCCCTCTCCTAGGGTTTCCACCGCACCCGAGCCACCACGAACGTCTCCGGCTCCGGTCACGCTTCCGACGACGCTCGACACCCACCCTGGGATCTCCACTGCACCATTGGAGCCGCCGATCACCGCCGTGACGCATCCAAGAGCCGCGATCACGCCGCTCCTCGCCTCACACCCCTCGGATCGCGGCTGCTCCTCCGTGATCACCACGGTCTCGCCTCCCTCCGGCGTCGCACCAACTCCTCCGGTGACTACGACGCTCTCCCCGGCCTCCATCACTCTTCCCGACGTCAAAACCTCCTCCATCCGACCCTTCACCTTCTCGGATCCGATCCCCGCGACTACCACCACGCCACTTTGGCTCCTCCGGCTACTCTCCCTTACCACGGCATCCTCCTCTCCGATCGTGGCACCAACTCCCTCTCTCTCTCTTCTCCTCCGATCACCTCCTCCCATGGTTTCTCCGCTTCCGCGGCTTCCTCTCCTCACTCTTCTCCTCTGCGTACTCTCGATGCCATCACCACCATCTCCTCCTTCTTCTCCTTCCTTCTCTTCCTACTCCGGCGGCTCACTTCTCTCTCTCTCTCTCTCTTTCTCGGCGGCTTGCGTCGCTTCTTCTCCTTCTTTTTTTTTTCTTTTGCATTAGGGTTGGCGAGAGAGAGGGAGAGATAATTTGAAGGGTTTAGCGGGTCGGGTTATCGGGTTAGGGCTCGGATAGGGTTAGTGGATCATTTTAGGTTTGGGCTTAGGTTGGGTCGGGTATTACACTACTCTTCTTCGGAGTTCATTAAAACTAAAGGTTTAAGGTGGGTGGGTGAAGCTGAACATATGAGTTTTTTCTCCTTTTCTACCATTTTATTTTATTATTAAAATTTTTCTCAGCTGCTTTTAAAAGTTAAAAAAAATCAATTATATTCTCTCACAATCCCAATATTCACTACAAAAAAGACATACTACCAACAATCAATTACTTCAAGAATGACTATTTCCGATGGATTTGATCGTCAGCTCTATAGTGTTGAAAGTTTTACCCGTTGTCAGAAATTTTCGACTGACAATAAAATAATTTCGTCAGAATAATGAAAGATAAAAATTATTGCAAATTTTTGACGAATATTTTTCTACCGATTTCCGAGACCTGGTTAATTATAAATTTTATTAATTAATTTAGTTTAATTATTATAAAAATTCTTTATTTTTATTTTTATTTTTATCAATTCATTTGTTATTTTTTAAAAATAAGGATAATTAAAATAAAATTTCTTATAATTAAAAGACAATTGCTTAAGAAAACATAACATAATAGATTTTAAAAAAGAAAAGAAGATCACGACGACGATGAGCAACGGTAGACGCGAATCTAGGGTTCGCTAATGGTTTCGGCTAGTATGTTCATATCAGGCGAGATTTATGGGTGGTCCTGAGATGGAGATTGTGGGATCAAAGAGATGGGAATGGGATCTGCAAGGAAGATTTGGTTTTGGAAAGGATTTGATGGGGTTGATGATGTGGCAGAGTCAATAAGAATCTGATCGTCTACGGTAGACAAGGATTTAGTGTATCGTTGGTTATTAAAATATTTGGGAGGCATATTGTTCTGGATCTTGATGTTGTAACAGTGGATATCGATGGAGGATTGGTTAAGGAAACTAAGGTTTTGATGATATATGCTTTGAAGTTTGATATGGTGGCGATTGATACAAAGCAACAGGTGAGATCTCTAGAGATAGTGAAAGAAGATTGGCTTCAACAATTTTTTGCAAAGGTTCGATACTGAGATCAACAAAAAGATCAATTCTGGAAGCGATAATATCGCAGAGGTTAATGGCTATCATGATTTCGAGCATCCAAGTCTGGGCTCTGGTGGATTTGTGTGTGGGTATATAAACTCTTGGCTGTTGTATCTCAACAACTACATCTTCTTCTCACAAACGTTCGGGCTCATAGCTTTTGTGTGATCCTTGTGGGTGAGTTTTTGGTGTTCTCTTGTACAACTCGAATCTTGGGTTATACTTTGGTTGGTGTTCTCTAGCTCAACTCAAATTTTAGGTTTTGGAAAGATAATTTCTGATGGAACACAATCCTCGATTATTGAGAGAGATCTGGAAAGATTGGGTCAAGAGCGGAACCGATTGGAGTTGCTGATGCCATATCGTAAGTTTATGTCACGAGAAATGAAGAAGATAATATGGAAGCTCCGAGTTGTCAAGGATATCAAGGATTTTCAGGATCTCTGGGATTTGCTATGCTGTTAAAGAAAAGATAATTCTTTTGATTCGGGTCAGAGAATATATAAAGCTACCGTATTAGCTTGGCTAGTTCATCAAGTTTCAATTTTATATAAAGAAGAAGTGAGCAGATTGTACTTTTCTGTTCTTGTTTATTTTGGCACACTGTTCAATAGGAAGATGTCGCACACTGTTGCTAACAAAGGGAAAAATATAGTGCGAACTGCATCAGTGAGGCTCTCGGCTGAGAGTATTGCTCAAAGGATCGACAAATTCTCATTAACAGTGAGAGTACCTAATACTGAGAATGTGTCTCTTTTGAATTTAGATATGGAGTTGTTACAGTTGTGGAGAGGATTAAGTGGGATGGTAGGGGAAACCTGTGATTAAATCGTGTAAAAGTACGAGAAATTTAAAAGGAATAAAGTTTCAAAAGTTGAATATGATTATGTTGGTGTCTCCTAGGAACACTACAAGAAAACATTTGATTCCCGACAGATTGTTTCCTACGTATATGTCCCTGGGTGATGAGAGAATTTCTAGTTCTCTACCGAGATTAAACCCGAACTAATCGCAAGAGCACGATTGTCTCTTGTAATATAGCATCGAGATCGATCCACAAGGAGCAAACGCTAACGCACTAAGCTATGTAGATTCTATGGTTAAGCTAAACCAATATAAGGGATTGAGGTTGAACTAATAACTACTAAAGCAATATAAAACTCAAGAAAAAAGAACTAAACAAAGAAATAAACAAGACAAAAGATAAAGTTTGCAAATGATGATAAAGCGATGTGGATCATAGGAAAGATAATTGAAATAAGAAAATCAAGTGCTAATCAATGATTCTCAATCATGCAATAAGAACCATTCAATGGTAAGAACCAATCAAAGTCAACTAACTCATTCCCATGAGACTAATCCATTCACTAATCGCTTAATCATACAAATCTCCCGATGATAATTAAGCAACTAATGATCATTAATCATAAGTCCTATAAGCCAACAAATCATCTCAAACAACTATTCCCATAGGTTGAGAATGAAAAACATGTTTAAAGTTTTCTTGGGAATTTCATCGAATACCTTCCGGGCTAGAAATTCCTAAAGTCTAGATTCAAATTTCCCAAGTCTAATCTAGCATTAAGCAACCTCTAAACATGTGAATCTACAAAGATCAAGCATCAAACATTATTCATAAACACTCAATAATCCCTAATCTACTAACCCATAATCCACATATAAAAGATTACTCACGCATAGCTAAACAACATGTAAGAACAATAGAATCATAGATAAACATGAATAAGAAAGAGGATTTGATAAGAAAAACTCAAACCTTTCATCAAAGTAATCAAAATTCAAAAAGGTTTTTGATCTTAGCTAAAAGAGGCTCAAAAGATGTCAAACTTAGGGTTTTACAAGTCTTAGAAGTGTACTTATACTAAAAAAAAAATCTGATGGGGTCAACCTGGGACAAACCGGGTCGGATCTAAGCAAATTTGGTGTTTTGAGAGGTTCCTGGCGGTCCAAGAGGTTCTGGCTGGCAGTCCACAGCCTCTAGCCAGACCGCCAGCCAGGCAGAAGAAGAAGTTGGCGGTCTAGGGCCCTCTGGCTGGTGGTCCACAACCTCTCAGCTCAGGTCGCCAGGTTTTAGACATGTCTTCGGTATTTCACCTATAACGTTTGAACCGTAGCTCAGAATGAGCAGAAACCAACGCCAAAACGAAGCTAACTCAATTTCCTGTCTTTCATCAAAATGTGAGCTCAATCCAATTATCGGAAGGCTTCCATCTTATCATATATTTAAAACACTTTGGTTGGTTCTCCAATTAACATCTACACATTTGCATTCACGAACATTTTCTCCATGATTCTTTAAGCTCCATGCCTTTTGCATCATTCAATTCATCCATTGAGCTCCAAAGTACCTAAAAGTTCTAAAGAAATGCAATGCAAAGCACGAAATATAGCTTAAGAATCTAAGATGATCAATCTAAACTAAATGAGACTAAAACTAATACTAAAGCTTGTAAATGAGTTAAACGAGATTGAAAACCATGAAAAATAATACTAAAAATGATACAAAATACACAAATATCACTAGGTATATCTCATCGGAAAAAGAAAACTGTCCTATTTTGTCGGGACATTCCGATGAATTCCCGACGGACATATCCCGACGGATTTCCACATAGCAGTCCGTCAGAAAATGTCGTCGAGAACCCGTCGGGAATATTTCCGATGACTACAATTTTGTCAAGAAAAATCCCGACGACTAGAAATCCGTCGGGAAGATTTTCGACGAGTTCCTGATGCCGTTTTCCTACGGATTATTCTGTCGGAAGTTCGTCGGGAAATATGTCCATTGGAAATTCGTCGGGAATATTTGAAATAATTAATTTTAAATTTTTTTTTAAAAAACTAATTTTATTAATTTAAAATTAATATTAAAAAAATTATTAATATTTATTTTTGAAAATTGAAAATAATAATAATAATACTTAATTATAATTTTAATTTATAAATATTTAAATTAAAGAAAAAACTAAATTATAAAAGTCTAAAAAATAAAAAGAAATATGTAGAAGTCATCGCCCAACTGCTGCCACCACGAGAGAGAAACGACGACAATTTCCCTTATTTCCATACCGATAAAGAAAAACACTTGGTTAGCATTTGAGATAACAAATATAATTTTGAAATTATTAAAAACTAAACGTATCAATAATAAATAATTTTTTTTACAATAATTAAAATATTATGAAAATATGACAACTTTAAAAAAGATCTCAAATAAAGTTTTTTTTATAAAACTAAGGCTAGGATATTTCTTCAAAGAGTAAGAAGGTTTTAATAAGAGTTTTTCACAAATTGCAAGGACAAAGAAAATGGAAATTGGGGTAAAGAATAGTCTGAAGATCTCCGGGCCTTCAAGGAACTCGAGGAAAGGGATGGTGGATCCCCAGAAACCATCGGTTCACCCATTAAGATCCTGAACCGAAACTGTCAAGGTCTAGGGGGTGACTTGACCGGAGATACTTTGAGAGTCTTATAGAAAATATTTAAACCTGATATTTTGTTTTTGTCGGAGACTAAACAATCTAGTGTACTTTTGAAAACATTTCCACTTCATTTTGGTTATAATAATTTGTATACAGTTGATAAAGAAATTCTTAGCAAGTCTTAAATTTATATTGTCCTTGAACACTAACAATCTCACTAGCCACAAGTATATGACAATGCTATTGTAGTATTTAAGGTATCGATCCACGGAGAGCACTAATTTACGAACTTAGCTCTAAAGACAAGCTCATTAATCTAAGCCTAAAATAGAGAATGGTTTGAGCAATTCGAAGGACAAAACAATTAAAACTAGTTGTAAAAATAAAGGCTAGAAAGAAAGACACTAAATGAGACTTAAGGTAGAAATTGAGAAACATGGTTCATGGGCATAGGCGATTGATTAGATAGCTTAAGCATGATTAAGATGTAAAGGTTGACAGTAAAAACACCATCCAAGGGCAAGGCATAAGCTCAACTAATTCACTCTCGTGATCCTAATCCATTTGACAAGCTCAAAATCAACTCAACCTCTCTATAGTGATCTAGACCTTACCAATCATTATAAACAAGCCAAAACGCCCACTAAAAACTTTGATCATCTACTCTCATAGGCCAAGCATGTTTACCAATCCTAAGGGTTTCTTAGGCATTTCAACAAACACTTTCCGGGTGTGAAAACCTTGAGCTCTAGAATTTGAGTGACCAAATAAAATCTAGCATTAAAAACTCCTTAGTCTTGTGAATCTAACAAAACCCAACCTTTAGCAATCTAAATCTATGCCTAAATCTACTCTAATCCACCCAGCCCATAAACCACTAATGTTCTACTCACTAATCATAACCCTAGAACATGTACAAACATGATCTAAAATTACAATCATCTTGAGAAAGAGAGAAGAGATAGAAAAGATAAAATCTTTTTTATCGAAATGAAAAGGATTTAACAAGATCAATGTTTGATCCACAAAACACACAATAAAAACGTACTTAGGTTTCTCCAAGTAGCAAACTTTAGAATTTATACTAAAAACAAACTGGTTCGGGTCGACCCAGGACAAACCAGGTCGAAAACATGAGTTTTCCTTTGATTGCAGGTCGGCTGGCAGTCCAGGTGGTGGTGCAGACCGCCTGCCAAAGGTTGCTCAACCGCCAATCTATGTCTGGAAGGTTCTGGCGGTCCAAGAGGTTGGTGCAAACCGCCAGCTGAAGGATGCTCGACCGCCAGGTATGTCCTGGAGAAAAGCTGGCGGTCTAGGTGGTGGTGCAGACCGCCAGCCAGAGCCTTGCCAACCGCCAAGATGCTTATTGATGAGGCTGGCGGTCCAGGAGAGTGGTGTGGACCACCAGACAGAGCTCCTTCAGCCGCTAGTCAGTTACTTGGGTGCCCAATACTTCCGTTTTTGCTTCCTAATCTCTTGGTCCACTCGCTTTTGTCAAGGCAACCTTAAATGGGGTCGATAGAGAGAAAAAGAATGTACAAATGCGACATCTAAGACTCCTATATGGACTTTCTTAATCTAGAGCCTAAAAACGGCTTGGATCATCCTAAAGACCCCTAAAGTGCAAGGAATTCACTAGTAAATGTTATGCTATTTCATGCAAAATATGATAATATCCACTCCCCCGGACTAAAATCTTGCTTGTCCTCAAGCAATGAAGCAAAGTCTAAGCCCGTAAAAGAGTTTTGAAGGCGGGGAACTTATATCCTAAGGGTTATGCAAAGAATCCCCAATCAAGATCCTTAGAAAGATGTATCAAAAAGCAAAATCCAAACCTACTCTCTCGTACTTCGCCATACTCATCCCAAGTCGACTAGGTAGTCTACGCCTAACTCGCCTCAAGCAATCTTATCAAACAATCCTTTAACATTCATTTAATGTAATCATGTGAAATCTTACCTATGGACAAGAAATCAAATATCATTTGTCTTGGAAGAAAAAGACTTCTGATCATTTTTGAGAGGCTTGTTTTAAATGTTTAATGTAGTTTCTCTCAATGAAAAATTGCTTGTCAAGTATTAAAATCGAGGGAGACTAGGACAATTGGCATGTACAAAGATTTGCCTTCTCTAATTTATTACCATTCCCAAATAGACTCCCTAATTCTACCCTTCTTAATCACCCACAAACACACCAATCACTTCAATGATCAACTTCTTTTAGGTCCTTTGATCATGAACTCTAAGGGTTTCTTTTCTTTTCATGGCTAAAGCTCTTTAATCTTTCTTATTTCTTTTCCTTGATCCCTCTTTTTCTAGTCTTTTAGACATCTTGATTATTTCTCTTTTTCGCCTAGGATCTTCTTTATTTCTCTTCTCATTACAAACTTAGAGCTAGCTTTTTTTTTTATAGATTTTTCCACCCTTAGAGTTCTAAACATCCTTTCATTCTTTCTCTCCTTAGACTTTTCTCATTGATCCTCTTTGAAGTTTACTAACCATCCCAAACCCATGATCATCAAGTATAGGCACTCGAATTGATCCTCATCCTATTTAAACTAGTCTTAAAGCGAGGCTAGTTTTAAGAAGGGTCACCTTTGTCGTCCTAATACTCATGGGATTTTACATATGAAGCACAAACAGGAGACCTCACTCATATAAAAATAATGGGGCTTGAAAGAAAGGTTCGGGCTAAGGGTGAGGAACCATTCTTAAAATAAGAATGGCTACTTGGATTGGTTAAGAGTGGTAAAAATGGATAAGCCAATCGAAATATCAATGTGTTTATCCATGGTTAACAAATTTCAAGTCCATAAGCAAGATTAATTTCAAAGTTCGTTCAAGTTTAAGTTCAATAAGATTGAAATCAAATCATGCAAGATCAAAGTTAGATGCAAACAATTTATGTCGAGAGTTCCGAGCATGGATTTTCCATTTTTTCGGTTTGACTTAGGCTACTTGATACATCTAACAAGGGTTTTGATTGATTTCCTAAGCAATTGCCACTAACAAGGCGATTCAATCATTGTCTTCCTATGAAAATGCATCCTAAATGCTCTAAGACTCAATCCTAATATCATGCATATGAGAAGTGCAACTATATGCTTCTTTTTTTACAAAATTTTCAAATTTTTTGATTTTTTTTTGTTTTTCTATGTCATAACTATTAACAATGCAATCCTAGATTATATGAGACTCAAAGAAGTGAAAAACAAGACAAAACAACTAAAATGATGATTAGCAACCAATCTCTTCTCCCAGACTTATTCTTCATCGTCTCAGTGAGTGAATGAAATCCAACGAAGAAGACCAAAATTCCAAGTGCGAAAAATAAAAGATTAAATGGTATTTACAATGGAGAAATGGTTGGTACATTTTTCTCTAAAGGTTTGGAAACCCGCGGATTCCTCCGTGTTGATGGAGTAGGAGTCATTGCTTGCGGTTGGCGACGGTGATCTCCCTCTTCTTCGTTGTCTTCGCAGCTCGTAGGATTAGTGTCTCGATTGGTCATAAACCACCAACGCGCCTTGGGTTCCACCTAATGAATGTCTTCTTCCTTCATCAAATTCTCCTTCTTCCTCGCGGGTCTCCTCTCTTGCTCCCGATGATTCTTCTCCCGAAAGCTTGTGTGTAAGTGCCTTGACTTGTTTCTTTAGAGACTTCACTTGTCCTTTTAAACTTTTGGCGACTTTGACAAGGTTGTGAATTGTTCTATCTTTCCATTTGTTCCATCATTGCATGACCTTAAGATTTTCATGCGAATACATCATTTGTTTCGAGGATGATGCGCCGTCATAAGGCTCGAAGTGGTAACGGTGAGAGCCAAAGAGCTCTTCTTCTTCGCTTGAGTCGTCGACATCTTCTTCATTACCCGCGTTGTCTTCGTCTTGAGCCTTATTTTTACCATGCGAAGGTCATATGGAGGATTTCTCCTCGGGATCATAGAAGCCTTCTTGCGGATTGAAGGTAATGTTCTTGCGGTTTCGGACGTTTGTTGCCGCGTGATTTGGTAAGAAAAACTTGCGGTCGTCGTGCATGATATAGCTGTATTGCGATCCCACATTTCCTCCTAAAACTCGTGAGATGTTGAGGTAGGAAATGTCGATGAGCAAAGAAGGTTCCTTGATTGGAGGAAAATCAATCCTCGACCCATTGTTTTCGAAGTGTCTCAAGATTGGGTGCACAATACCTCCAACCATTAGTTGGCATTTGCATTGTTAGACTTGTAGAGTGTCTCCCGGATGTCTATGAGGTGGAGGAGCAATGCACCACTAAGATCTAAACGGTGCGCGGGAGTTTCAAAGGCATGACGGTTAACACCCATCAAGATTGTTGTAGCTCCTCTCAATAGCAAGTACAAGTCACTTGCATTGATTTTTCCGGCTTCCCTTCTCGCAAAGATGGTGTTGGCGAGCACTTATGAACATAGCGAAGTGCCGGGTGGCGAATTTTGGATGCCTTGATCCCCGCTTGGTATTCTACATATCCAATGTTCTTCCATATACTTTGAGCCTCTTCATTGATTTTGGGAATGATTGGTTCTTACCTGTTTCAAATCCAAAAAAAGTGTTCAATCCCGCGATGTTCCACTCAATGTCTTCATTCCCAATCGCGTATCGGAAGGTTCCATTGTCGACGTTATATTTCAAAGTTGATAGGAACTCAAAAGTTAGTGATTTGTCGCCCGATCCTCTACGGAAAATGAAATCTCCCAAACCCATGTGTTGGCATAGTGCCTTGACATCATTGCATATGCCGAGATTGACCAAAGCCACGGTACACACCCACCTTGTTGGCACCCACTTCTTCTTCATTAAGGTGTTGTAGTATTGTTTCGCGGATGTTTCCTTTGACTTTCGAGGTCTTTCCGCTTCCGTTGATGCGTGCCTTGTGGCAAGTCGCTCGTTGGCTTTTCCCTTTCTTTCCAAAGGAGGGAGATCCTCACTTGATTCTTGATTACTTTCTGGCTTGGGTTGGTACGATATTTCCTTTTGCTTTGTTCTCCGTGGTCGAGCGTGTGAGCTTGAAGCCTCCATTTCTTTCCTTGGGTTAATTTCTCCGCTTGGTTTGTTGGATCTTGTCTTAGTCATTGTTCCTACACGGTTCGAAATTGTCCAAGTTAGTGTTTTCGAAACAATTTTAAAGTTGTTGTAATAAATTCTTAACAACCATACATATTATCGAACTCAGCAAACTTAACAATTTCTACCCTTCTCACGTTTATTCACAAATTCGAAAACATCATAACCAAGGATAATGATGCAAGAACACTCACTTTCTAGCTTAATGACAACCCAAAAACGCTATAGCGATAGAGATTTATTGCATGGAGATCATACACAAATGACTTAGAAATATTTTCACACTTTACTTCTTGAAGTTTCTAAGACATGAATGAATTGCTAAATTCTTTAGGAGCCTTTTGCAAAATTGATTCTCTTAACTATATAAAAGCAATGGTAGCAAAATCTCCATATTTCTCTTACTTACAAGTTTCTCCAAAATTTTCAAGAACCCTAAACTTTTGATTTCGCAAATCAAGCAATTCAAGCTATGATGGGTGTTGTCTTAGTAATAGAAATGCTAACCCATTCCTAGCTAAACATTATCTATCACTAAGGACTACCAAATCATCTCAAACTTGAAATCTTAAAGTTTTGTTCGAAGAGAGGGATGAGGATGATTACCATGAATTGGATATTGCTAAGCTAGATAATGGTGCAAAGGAGTAGAGATAATGCTTGGGTATGCAAAAATGCAATGATTTGCATAAGATTTTGGAAAAATTGAGAAGGAAATGAATTTTGGAGCTTGAAAATTTTTGAGAGAAGAGAAGAAGAATAACGATGAAGATGAGAGAGAGAGAGAGAGTTTTGTGTTTGTGGGGTTATTTTTATAAATTATTGAAAGTTCAAAATTTTGAAAAATTGCATTTGAACCCTACAAAAATCGAAAACTTCACAAAACACCCAACTTACACATACGTCTGGCGGTCTAGGAGACCGGTTCGGACCGCCTGACAAAGAAGGTCTATCCGCTAGGCATACTTCCAGAGTGGCTGGCGGTCCAGAGGGCACGGTGTGGACCGCCAGAGAGAGGAGCTTAGACCGCCAAGTGGGAGTGGGCTGGCGGTTCAGGTGTTAGTGTGGACCGCCAGACAGAGCCCCTTCAACCGCTAGGTTCTTGCGGAAGGTGTTGGCGGTCTAGATTGCCCGGTGTGGACCGCTAGACAGAGCTACCTCAACCGCCAACTTCTTTGTGAATCCTTTTTTCGGCTTTCGTTTCTCCTTCTTGCTGAAACAATTCAAAAATTAACCCATGCTCATCATTTTAAAACAAAAGCGAAGCTAATGTGTACAAGGATACCATAGGATTGCCTCCCAAGTGCGCTTGTTTAACGTCTCTTAGCTTGACGGTGCCAAAGCTTAAGCATCATCAGGATCCAAAAGGGGTTCCGTGTTGTCCTCCTCGATTGGTGTATCTACTAGATATGGCTTACAGCGTTGGCCATTAACTGTGAAATCCTCACAGTTCTTGTTTATGAGAACGATAGCCCCATATGGCCTTACCTCTTTGATTTTGAAGGGACCGGACCATCTAGACTTGAGTTTCCCGGGAAATAACTTCAACCGAGAATTGAATAACAAGACTTGGTCGCCTTCCTTGAAATTTCTTGTGATGAGCTTCTTATAGTGAAAAGCTTTTGTTCTCTCTTTGTAGATTTTGGAACTCTCATAAGCTTCAGATCTTAACTCATCAAACTCCTCAAGTTGCACCAATCGTTTCTCGGAAGCTTCCTTGATGTCAAAATTGAGCATCTTTGTTGCCCACAAGGCTTTGTACTCCAACTCAACCGGAAGGTGACAAGCTTTACCATAAAGAAGATTGAAAGTTGTGGTGCCTATTGGGGTTTTTTATGCGGTTCGGTAAGCCCATAACGCATCATCTAGCTTCATTGCCCAATCTTTCTAAGTCTTCCCAACCGTTTTCTCCAAGATGGCCTTGATTTTCCGGTTTGAAACCTCCACTTGGCCCGAGGTTTGAGGATGGTACAGAGTAGCAACCTTATGCTTGACTCCATTCTTTTTGAGCACTCTCAAAAACTTTGTTGATGAAATGAGTTCTTCCATCGCTTATGACCACTCTAGGTACACCAAACCTAGGAAAGATAATAGATTTGAAGAGCTTGACCACTACCTTTGCATCATTTGTTGGGGAAGCTATCACTTCTACCCACTTGGAGACATACTCGACTGCGACCAAAATATATTGGTTACCGTATGAAGAAGGGAATGGTCCAATGAAGTCTATTCCACAAACGTCAAACAACTCAACTTCGAAGATCGGGTTTTGAGGCATCTCATTGCGTTTGCTAATGTTCCCNCTTTGACAAGTGTCGCATTTGGAGATAAAACTTTGCGTGTCTTTGAACAATGAAGGCCACCACAATCCGGCTTGTAGAATCTTTTGAGCTGTTTTGAAAGTAGCGAAGTGACCTCCGTAATTTGATCCGTGACAATGAAACAAAACATCGTGAGCTTCCTTCCCCGTGATGCACCATCGAAAAAGGCCATCCTTGCCTTTTCTATAAAGGTATGGGTCATCCCAATAGTAATATCGAATGTCCTTGTAGAATTTCTTTTTCTCGTTGCTTTTCAAGTTTGGTGGGTCAACTCCACATGTGAGATAATTCAAAAAATCGGCATACCATGGTAAATTCTCCTCAATTGCTTTCATTTTATTCATGGAATTGTAGGCGAAGTTTTCTTCAACAAAAGAGTTGATGGCATTGACTTGTTCTTCGGGTAATGAATCATCTAAGGGTAATTCTTCATGAATTCTTAATCTTGACAAATGATCTGCTACCCCGTTTTCTATTCCCTTTTTGTCCTTGATCTCGAGGTCAAATTCTTGGAGAAGAAGAATCCACCTAAGTAGGCACGGTTTCGCATCCTTCTTACCCATTAGATACTTCAAGGCGGCGTGGTCCGTATAGACTATAATCTTGGACCCAACCAAGTAAGAACGAAACTTCTCAAAGGCGAATACAATAGCCAAAAATTCTCTGTGGTTGTGTATTCTGCTTGAGTATCATCCAAACTCCTACTAGCATAGTGAATGACATGGAGCTTTTTGTCAATCCTTTGTCCCAATACCGCTCCTATGTCATAGTCACTAGCGTCACACATAATCTCGAAAGGGTTCTCCCAATTAGGAGGTTGAACTATTGGTACACTCACCAAGACAACTTTTATCCTTTTGAAAGCCTCAAGACATTCATCATCAAAATTAAAAGTAGCATCCTTGCATAATAACCTTGTCAACAGTCTTGCAATCTTCGAGAAATCTTTGATAAATCTTCGACAGAATCCCGCATGTCCAAGGAAACTCCTAATTCCTTTAACCGTGTTTGGTGGCTCAAGCTTAACCATGACATCAATCTTAGCCTTGTCTACTTCAATACCCATACTTGAGATTCGATGTCCAAGCACAATGCCATTTCTTACCATGAAATGACATTTCTCCCAATTTAGAACGAGGTTTGTTTCTTCGCATCGCTTCAAAACTCTACACAAATTTGACAAACAACCACCAAAAGAGGATCCATGGACCAAAAAGTCATCCATGAATACTTCCATTATATCCTCAATCAAATTCGATAAGATGGACATCATCACCGTTGGAATGTTCCTGGTGCATTACATAACCCAAAAGACATCCTTCGATAAGCAAAGGTACCATAAGGGCATGTAAAAGTCATCTTCTCTTGGTCATGAGGATGTATTGGGATTTGGAAGAAACTTGAATACCCATTCAAGAAGCAATAGAATGAGTGGTTAGCTAATCTTTCAAGCATTTGATCAATAAAAGGCAAATGGAAGTGGTCTTTTCTAGTATTCGAGTTCAACTTCCGATAATCAATACACATCCTTTGCCCAGTGATCAATCTAGTTGAGACTAACTCATTCTTATCATTCTTTACAACGGTCATTCCTCCCTTTTTAGGAACTACATGGATCGGAGATATCCAAGTACTATCCGAGATAGGATAGATTATCCTCACTCCTAGTAGTTTCAAGATTTCTTTTTTAACAACCTCTTTTAGATTAGGATTTAGTGTCCTTTGGTGTTAAATTGAAGATTTAGATTCATCTTCTAAGTATATCCTATGCATGCAAAGAGAAGGAGAAATGCCCCTTATGTCATCAAGAGAATATCCAATAGCTTTTCTATATTTTCTCAATTCTCCTAAAAGCAAAGTGACTTCATCATCATGCAATTCATCATTAATTATTACCAGGTAAGTGGAATTGGGACCTAGAAATGCGTACCTTAGCCCAGAGGGGAGAGTTTTAAGTTCCACCTTAGGTGCTTTGAGTTCGGTCAAATCATCCTCCTCTTGATGCTTTTCCTTGGTTTTATCTACTTCAAGTTCTTCATCCTCAATCAACTCCAAAGTACACGTATTCTTTGATACGGGTTTGTGGGAATCTAACATCCTTTCATAATCACTCACATACTCATTATCGATGACTCTTTCTTCCTTGGGCGTTATGAGAGCTACTTGTAGTGCGTCTTAGGCATTAAGTTCTTCAAGGAATTCGTCCGCCATCTCATCCAAGATATCATAGTAAAACACTTGTCCATCTACTGTGGGTTTCTTTAGAGCCTTGGTGATGTTGAAGGTTAGCATCATGTCTCC
>OVAN01010875.1:0-15257 GCA_900406275.1 Anastatica hierochuntica
TGATTTCGAATTTAGTTTCCTTCTTCCAAATTTACTTTTCCACCTTAGCCCTATTTGGTCTAATAGTTCTTTGCACACATTGGTCTTTGTGGACTCGATACACGAACCACTACAACGTACTTAACTGTACGCTTGCAGTGATTTCTTGGGTGAAAACCTGAGCCATCAGTATAAATAGCCTCTTAATCCTTTAATACACTCATGGATCATCTTTTCTAAATTTTGCAACTTTGATAAACTTTTGTAAACCTTTGAATCCTTTTAATTGAAGTTTGTCATTCTTGTTTTAAATCTTTCTTTCTTGTTTTTTCTAAGACCATGGGTTTCAAAAGATCAAGTTCAAATCTTCTGGGTTACATGGTTCTTAGTGAGTAGTTTCCTTTTGAATATTGAAATATAGTAGGCTATGATTAGAACTAGGTATCGAAAGAGTATTAGGCTAGATCTTGTCATAGATTTCTACAAGCTTTGTTTAGTTGCTTTTTAAAGATCTTATACTTGCATTAAATACACTAAAGGTGTTTGAGGAAATGCTTAAGAGAACAAAATTAATGATTCGATTCGGGGAGAGAAAGGAGCTTGTCCAGGTTGTTAGATGGTTATAATGACTTGTATAACACAATCACTTGCATGTATAGATAGACTATAAGCGATAGTTGTGTCTTGTAATGTGCATGGCTAAACAGATCTTCCCTATGAAAGTAGGTTAATTGATTATTATGGGATCACGACCAAGGTATAGCTTTGATCATCTAATAAAGTCTAATAGAAACTTATTCTAAGTCTAGATTAAGTCGGAAGCATATGCTATATATTAAAGATTCAAGCTTTAATATTGTCTTACTTTAAAACCTTCAAAGTTATTTCTTTCATTGCATACTCTTAATTGTTATTTATCTTTATCAATTTTATTATGTCTTTCCTTGATGTTATGATTAGATCTTGTGTGAAAACCATCCAATTTCTATTTGCTTATCTTAGGAGTTTTAGCATGTTTCCTTGTGTTTAAACTTGCTCTTCTTAACTTAAAATCCTTGTTAGTACCCCTTTATATTACAATCGGACAATCCATAACCTTGCGGAGGTGTTTGGTTAAAGAAAAGAGTTTATCAATTTAAACTGATTTTTCCAAAAAAAACCACCAACAAGTTTTGGCGCCGTTTCCGGTGATTTAATCTTAGAGAAAGTTTTCATTACTATATATGTAGTTCAAAAGACTACGTTTTCATTTAGTTATTTTTGAAATCGCACTTTCATTTTGTTCTTGTTTTTGTCTTGATGTAAGAGGTTTATGATAAAAAGGTCAAGAAGGAAACAAGCCACGCCACTTCTCAATACCCATCTTACACGCATGAAAAGAGGAAAAATCAAAGGGAAGAAAGACTAAAGAAAGAGAAGCTCATCTTCAAAGGTTGGGTATGAACCAACAAAAAGCTAACATGGATGAAGAGATACTCAATGTTCCATTAGGGAACCTTCCCGGGGATGGAAATCAACAAGGAGAAGCACCTCAACCTCCACCACAAGGTCTTCCTCAAGTCTTAATTCATCAACAAGGGAGTCAAGACTTGAAAATTGTGATTAACCTTGCACCGTTAGAGAACGAATGGATATCAGGCCTCTACCAATCCACAACAGCAATTTTGAAATTAAGTTAAGCTTGATAAATATGGTATAAAATTTACGTTTTTTTGATCTAGCTTTGAAAAAGCTGGTTAGGCATTTGGAGAATTTTGAGAGCCTCTGTGGTACGGTCAATATTAATGGAGTCTCGAAAGATGTAATCAAGCTCACCCTTTTCCATTCTCTTTGGGAGATAAAGCTTCACAATGGGACAAGGAAGTTGTGACATCTTTAATTAGTACTTGGGATGAATATAATAAATGCTTTTTGGCTAAGTTCTTCTTGCCACAAAGAACCGCGAAGATTAGAAATGAGGTAGCCTATTTCAAGCAAGGAGCAACCTAAATACTCTATAAAGTTTGAGATCGTTTCAATGGATACAGTAGAAGTTTCCCACACCACGGGTTAACTCTGAAAAATTTGTTATAAATATCTCACCATGGAATTCATGATAAGTTTCAACTAGCCTTGAACGCCACCTCAATGGAGAGCCTTGCTAGCTTATCCGCGGATCGAGGAAAGAAGCTAATTGAGAATTGGCTCAAAGTTATCATTGTGATGGAGCAGATTGTGATAAAAACTATAAAGAACCGAACATGGACAATTATATCTTCAAGGAGTTTAATGATAAAATTGTCGAGATAGTGCAAGAATTGGGTATTTGATGCAAAGTAGTACCTTCTAGTACTTATAGGATTCGATTTTGTTTATTATTTGGTTTTCTTTTACTTTTGTCTTTTCTTTTAGTTTTAGTGTCCTCGTTCTACGAGGATTAGTTTTGTTAAAGTCTTTAAATAGGAGCTCGATAAGCATATGTAGAACATGAGTTTTCTTAATTAAACAATAAAAAAATTTTAAGAGTTTAGTTTCGAGTTGTGTTAGCTGAGAGAGGAGGAGTCTTAACCTTATCGCCTTAGTTATCATAATCGCTAAAGGAAAGATACAAGCAAAGATTTCAAACTCTTTGAGTTCTCGAACACTTTCTTTCTCCACACAAAACCATATTACATTAGTTGGTATAAGAGACTTGCAAACTTTGATATATATTTCGCTGTTTTTAAGATCCTTTTTTCCAATGGCTCCACAAAAAAAAACACCGAAAACAAGCTGCAAAACAACATGAGAACGTTGATTTCCACCAAATGTTTCTTGAGTTTCTTGAGTCGCTTCGGTAGACTTCTTGAATCATTTCAACAGGGAAACCAACATGCAATTCAGCAAGGAGTGCAAGTTGTATTAGCAGAAAAAAACACCACAAAACAGACATGACTCAACCAGGTCGCTCTTCCTCAGGATGCACATGTTGACGCTGCCCTTAATCCACAAAAACGAGATGGTCTAGGAGCTGGAATACCGAACGCAAATCAACAGCATCAACTTCAACTTTGTGTGGATGATGACCATAGCAATAAAATGCCTTGTTGTGAAGCAAACTTTAAAGTCGAAATCCCGAAGTTCTTTTGCAGTTCTCAACCCGAAGATTTTCTTCATTGGATGGTCATCGTTGATGAATTTCTCTAACTTAAAAAAGTTTCCATGGCGATAAACATGTTTCCTTTGTTTCAAGTCGATTTCGTGGTTTTCTAAATTTTACAACTTTGATAAACGTTTGTAAACCTGTGAATCATTTTAATTTAAATTTGCCTTTCTTGTTTTAAATGTTTATTTCCTCTTCTTTCTAACATCATGGGTTTCAAAGATCAAGTTCATAAATTTTGGTTCTATGGATCTTAGTTAGTAGTTTTATTTTGAATCTTGAGATGTAGTGGGCTATGATTAAAACTAGGTTTGGAATGAGTGTTAGGCTACATCTTGATATAGATTTCTATAGATTTTGTTTAGTTGCTTTTAAAAGGTCTTAGAGCATCTCCATCCTGAGTATCTTAACCCAAAAATCCTTAACTATTCACGGGTCCCATCCGTGAATAGTTAAGGATTTTTGGAGAGAGAAATCCTTAAATACCTTAGTTAAGGATTGATCCTTAACTATTCACGGACACGTGGCGGTCCGTGATTGGCCGAAAATTTTGTTTTGTTTTTTTTTTTAATAATAAAATGGTGGGACCCATGAATAGTTAAGGATTTTTTGAGAGGTTCATGGATGGAGATGCCCTTACACTTGCATCAAATGCAAAACATTGTTGAGGAAATGCTTGAGAGAAAAAAAATATGTTTTTCAACTTGGGTTGCGAATGTAGCTTCTATAGATTGTCAGATGGTTACACTACAAGAAAACAGAGGATTTGCGAGGAGAACTTCCCAGTCGCAATACGTTAGTTGCAAACCGAGATTCCTCGTAAATTTGCGAGGAAAAATTTTTTCGTTGATTTCTCGCAATTTGCGAGGAAGCTGCGAGTATTTTTTTGCGAGAGACTTGCGAGTCAATGTGCAGACCCAAATCTTGTGAGAAATTTGTGAGAGATCCTGCAAATGCATAGCAAAACATTTGCGAGGAAATAAAGAGGGATCCTCGCAAATCCTCACAAATTAATTGCTAGGAATTTGCGAGGATTCTCGCAATTTCCTCTCAAAATATTTGCTAGGAATTTACGAGAGATCCTCGCAAATTCCTCGCAAATAATTTGTAAATTTTTTAATTAATTAAATATTAAATATTAAAATTAAAAATAAAATTTAAAATAAAATAAAAAAATTATAATTAAAATTAAAATAAATATCTTTTAAAATATTTTACAAAAATAAAATAAAACAAAAACATAAAATTTAATGCTGCCCTGCCTGCTGGTCCTGCTGCTGCTGGCGGAGGTGCTTCTGGTCCAGCTGCTGCTGCGCCGCGTAGAACTGTGCGAAGTCGAGGTTGTTCTCCGCCATATAATCGAACAATAGAGAATGAGAGTTAACCTTTTGTTAGAAGAAGTTTAAGTCTGTCTGAGTCTCCACAAGCGCCTGCTCAGCCCTCCGGAGCTTCGTCTCAAGTTCGGACAGGTTGATGCGGAGACGCTAAACACCAGACGCTGCAGAAGAAGCCTCAAACTGCAAGAGAACCAACGCCAAAAAAACCGGGCGTTCGACCGGGAAGCGACCTATAATATGAATTAATAAACATTATTCAATATATATAAAAGTAAATCATAAGAATTATGTATTAAAAATATAGGACTACTAACCTCAGCGAAAATTTCATTCTTCTCGAATTGCAAAAGACCTCTGGATTGGACCGAGCTTTCCAGTTCTCCATCGACAGCTCTATCTCGGCTGCATCAATATGCGTCTTGACAGTGTTGAAGAGTCGCTCGGACTTCGCATCCACGAAAGTTCCGTCCGACCTCCTCTTCGTCTCTTTTAGCACTGCTAGAAGATCAACGGTGTCGGACTGTGTAGTAATAGCCTTATTTAAAAATATATCATTTTTCAATGAATAACTAAACTAATAATTTAATTAATTATTAAAAAAAATAAAAACAAAACTTACAATTTTTCGGGCCTTGGCCTTGAAGGAGTGCTGGTTGGGCCGATGTGTCGCCTCGTTCACCTGTGCCTCGGGATTCTTTTGAGCCAAGACACACTGCTGACTCTTCGCCTGGTGGGTCCCCCTCCTAGTGAGCGACTAGACTGACCCAAACATCTGGGTCCATCCAGATCGGCTTCCAGTCCCGATCTTGCTTCCATTTCTTCGTCCAGCGGTCGACTTGGTCTGAGAGGCGCGCTTTGAGTTAGTCTCAAACTCATTACACACGCATTTGTTGAACGACCAGTCCCAGTTATATGTTTGCTGCCAAAAAAAAGGAATTGTCAAATAATAAATAATTTTGGAAAAAATTGTAAAAACATTAAAAATTTTAAAACTTACGACGAACGCCTCGAACCAACAATCGACAGCCGCTCGAGGAGTCTTAGTCCAACTGGTGTATATCGTAAAATAGTTGCACTAGAAGATCTTCGTGATGGACCGAACAACAGACTCGTCTTCTTCGAACCTGAAACAAAGAAAAATGAATTGATTAGTAAAAAACTATATAGTTGATATGAATTAAACAAAACAAAAAATTTTATATTACCAAAGTGTCCCCGCAGGCCGGTTGGGGTGAAAAAGCGGCAAAGACGTCCGACCCAGACTATGAAGTAGATCCTGGAGAGTCATATCGGGTGGTTGTGGTGGTTGCTGCTGAGATGGTAAAGTCTCTGGAACTCGTCCCAACTCGTACTGGCCGGTGCAGACCTAAAGGACTGCTGCAGAATGGCCTGGTACGATGTTTTGTGTGTCTACATATTTAATTAATTTAAATATTTGGGTATAATTGTTACAAAAAATTTACTTATTAAAAACTATCAGAACATAAGTTTTTTATATCAAAAAATTTTAGATCATAATTAAATTTTTTAAATATAATTAATTCAAAATCTAAGTTTTATTTATAATTATTTTGGTGGCTATCTACTTAAATCCTATCTAAACCACCTAAAAATACTAATTACAAAACCTAACTATCCTAAAAGCTAACAATTAATAACATTTATTGAAATTAACTAAAAACTTACTATTTTTGATGTTTTAGAAGTGTATATATAGGAATTTTATTCACTAGCAAAGTAGTCGCAACTTCCTCGAAAATTTTGCGGTCGAAATAAATGTTTTCCAACATTTGCGAGGGCTTTGTGAGGATTCCTCGCAAATTTTTGGGTTTGCGCTAAAATTTTAGGGTTCCCACTAAAATATTTCAGTTAGCGCCAAAATATTGTGAGGAATTTAGAAGGATTCCTCGAAAATTCCTCGAAATTTATTGAAAATATTTAATTGGACCGCCAATATTTTGTGAGGACTATGCGAGGAATTTGCGGGAAATCCTCGCAACTTCCTCGCATAATATTCAAATATTTAAAACAAATATTTTTCAGGGTTTAAATTTATCATTCTTCTTAAAGAGACTAGAAGAGAGTCTCAAGTTACTTATGTAAGCCTTATAAAAATTTGTCTTATAAATTTTTTCTTCGTATAAGTCATTTTCATCTTTCAAGACCATGCATGTTAGTCACATTAACTAACATGCATTTAATTTCAAAATTCATATAAACGACAAGGATTGACGACACTTACAAATATAACAAAATCATAAGAAAATTAATTAAAAGACAAAATAAAGTTTAAATCATTTTTTGACAAGTAGGTCGAATTGTCATTTATTATACAAATATAAATATATAACATCAATCATCATCAGAGTCATCTTGATCAGATACACAAATGGAATTGTTTTCATCGTCAGATTCTTCTTCTTCGTCATCATTATCCTCCTCTGATTCAAGCATAGTGTCTTCGTTATCGCTTGACTGTACATCCTCCAAATCACACGATGATTGGTCAACTTGTATGACATCCTCGGTGGACTCAATCGAAATAGTCGTCTCTTCTCCTGGTTTATCTTCTTGTAACACAATGCCATCTTCAGCTCCGATTATACGACCCCTTTGACTCACGTTGATCACAGAAAGTCATTGCTCATGTCGTTCTCTTATACGTGGATATGGGACGAATGTCACATGATCTGCTTGCGAAGCGAGAAAAAATGGTTCAAATTTGTTATACCGTCTGTTTGCGTTTACGTCTTTAGCCCCCAAATTGTCCACTCGAACTCCCCGGCCAACAGCTGGGTCATACCAGTCGCAATTGAATAATACACATCGCAAATTTACTATTCTCGAGTAACTGACTTATAGAATCTAATAAATCACTCCGTAGAAGTTCGTTTCCCCACGTACGTAAGTCCCGTAATTTGCAATTGCCCTCTGGCAACCGTGTTGATACGTATGAAATGTATACCCGCATGTGAAGTACATCGGTGCAGTGACTATCTATGAAATTAGACCTTGTACGAGTTCATAGAACCAAAGGGGAAAGGAACATCACTATATCCATTGTTGACCTGAAATTATTGACATGTTAGATGAGTGAACGCATCAATTCCATAAAAATTATAAGCAAAATACAATTAATATATATATTTATTAGTAAATGTAAAACGTTGTCAAAACATACATAGAATTGTATCCACTTAGCGAAATCGTTGTCTTTGTACTTCTCGTACTCTTTTTCTGACAAATTGGGATAAGATGCACGAATTTGTGTATCAAATAAGCTGCAATAGTTAATTTGTTGTTTAGTACAATTAAGCTATCTAATTTGAATTAACCACTTTAATTAATTAATTAATAATGGCATGGATTGTAGTGGATCTTAGACTATACTTTTGTACTATTTTTTGTTTGGTTCATTGTAAAGATTTATGCTTGCATCGAAGCGCCTAGCAAGTGTTCAAGGAAATGCTTGAGAGAGCAAAACCTATGTTTTTTATCTTGGCTCACGAGATAGAGTATTATTGGTGTTAAATGGTTTAAAGGACTAGTGGGTCACTATCACTTTCTTACGTAGATAGCAAAAATGTGAGAGTTGAGTCTTAAAGTATGAATGGGTGAATAGATCTTCACCAAGAGAGTTAGTAGACCGATTATAAAGGGATCCCTGACACCTAGAAGTAGTTATAATATTTTAATAAAGCCTAGATTAAATCCAGTATAGTTCTCGGTTGTTCCTTAACCAAGTGTTGTGGTTCAAGATTCGATCTTTAGTATTGCTAGAAATCAAAGTTTATTTCTTTATTACCCTTCACTTATTGGTATTTATGATGAAGCCTTCCTTTATGCGTTTTTCTTATGATTGCTTATGGTTATGCTTAGATTAAGTTGAGGATCATGACACACCAGACTTATTCGAATTTCGAATTGGGGGTGATGCGAACCCCTCTTCCCCTCCTCGGGAATATAGACAATCGGTGCCCCTGGGAGAATTTATTGCCCCTGCTCTTCATGACTAGACTATGAGGGGTCTGAGGAACAAAGTGTGCCGGCTAACACTGTCTCCTTCAGGGGTCACGACGTCTCCTCTACTTTTGCCAAAGTCCAGAAAGACTTGTTGAAGGTGAGGACTAAATGTTTCACCCCTATTCCATCGTCGTTGATTAATCTTCTAGTTTACTGAGTGTTTTGTCCTTCCGTTTTTATGATACAGACCATGTCTCCCTGTCATCATATCGAGAGCAGCATTGTTCCAATGCGAGCAAGGGGAGAATACGAGCCATGGGCAGCTAATAATGAAGCAGCGGAATGAACTGATTGCTTCCAAGAAAGCTGTCAAGTCTCTAGAGGCGGGAATGGCAAAATCTTAGGAAAGAGGAGAGAGCTTGAAATTCAACGCTACTCTTCTGACCTCTGAGGTGGAGCAACTGAGGGAATACAAGAGTTGTAGGAGAAAATTGCAATCTTTCAGCAGATAATGTCCATCCATTTTGAGGAGACAGCGATGACAGTTTACGCTATCCTGGTGGAGGCGCTTTGGTCTCTCATAAAGGAATGGTACTTGAGGCAGACCAACGCATGGAGGTCCGCGCAAGATCATAGCAGTTATCGCTTCGGGGTAGCCAACGAAGCCGCGCTTTGAGAATTACACCAACCAACTTTCGAAGACGACATTCCCCTGATCTAGTTGGATGAAATGGAGCCAGCGCCTCGAACAGCGATCCAGGGGAGTCGACATCAGAGAGACTCCTGATATTGTGGTCAATATAACAACAAAAACCATTTATTAATATTATGGGAGTTCAAAAAGAGTATTGGGGTGAATTACAAACTTACATGCAATACTTGAACAAACCAAAAGGGAAAAAAAAAAGATAAAGTAAAATCAATTAGGAAAAAATCAAAACATTTAATTAATACTTTTTTTTATTTATTGGGTGGTATTTTCCTGAATAAAATGTCAGCCGTAACGAAATAACTTCGTTATATTTTCAGAATATTAACCTTTAAGGGTCTCCGTAAATATCCAGAAAATTGAACGCTCATCTGTTTCTTTAGGTTTAAGAGATTTAGAAATAGAACTAAATTTCGAACAGATTTCGGTTAGTTAGCTGGTCCCGCCGTTTCTTTTTCTTGGAGTTTACTTGAATCCTTCGATCCACTTGAAAGATCTACCAAGCACACAACAATTTGATTTTTGTGTCTATATAATGAAGGGATTCACAACAACTTGCTGCTTTTCAAATCTAATCCACAAGAGGAGAAATAGAAACCCAGACAAGGTTTGTCTTTCCCTTTTACACAAAAAGTTGAATTTTTGGGCGGTTTCTTCAGTTTTTTCTCTAACCCACTTGCTAATTTGTCATGACTTGATCTCGGTCTGATTCTGTTGTTTAAGAAACTAAAAGAAAGCATGGAGATTTCAAGAATCGACAATAAAGAGGTTAGTGATTCGATCTTTTTTTCCATATACTCTTTTCTTTGTACCCAAGTTTTTTTCATCTTTACCCACAGTTACTTCATTTTAATGTGAGCTGAACTTTGTTTTGTTCTTGGGTAAAAAAAATTGAATTTGACATTTTATTATTCTACGGAAAATTTTGAAATTTTTTTTGGCTCTATCAATTGCACATCTCGCATACACTGACAACCTCTCCTGCTTCATTTGTAAGTTGAGCCTTACAATTAATCCTTCATCTTATCTTTCTCTGTTTATTCATTTATCTACCAGCAGGCAAAACAGAACAACTACAATGTGGCATCAGTTGTCAGTTCTGATCGTACCAATGTAATTGTGAATCATGACTTCTCTTCAGGGATGCAATCGTGGCATCCGAATTGCTGCGAGGCCTATGTTGTAACTACTGAGTCTGCTATCCCTCACGGTGTTTTAGACCCGCCAAAGTGCGGTAGCTATGTAGTTGTTGCGAACCGGAAAGAAACTTGGCAAGGCTTGGAGCAAGATATCACAGACAGAGTAAAACCTTGTTTTCTTTACAAAGTTTCTGCAACTGTTGCTGTCTCTGGACCTGTTCACGGATTGGTAGAGGTTATGGCCACTTTGAAGCTCGAGAACCGACAATTGCCAACAAATTATCAGTTCATTGCAAAGTAAGGCCTTTTGCACATATGTATATTTCTGGGGAAAATCACTAAAAGAACCACCTGACACTTTAAACTTCATAGATTTACAACTAGTACAATAAACTACTATGATGACAATTTTAACAAAACAAATCTTTTATGGGGTCGCATGCACCACCATTATTTTTAGGGAAATTAGGTCAACTAACCAAATGACCATCCAAAATTAAATAAATAGCCATAGGGTTTTTTTTTCCTTTTTCAACTGTTCTCTTTTTTTTTATGACGATTTTGCCATTTTCTGTTCATAGACATGTTGTAACAGATAGACGATCTATTTACCGCTTAACATAGTTTGCTCTTCTATGATACTCTTACCATTACCAAATAAAATCGTGAATCCCAATCACATTTCCCACCTTGTTTTTTGGTTATTTTTGAAATTAATAGGCACGCTGAAATAGATAGACTATTTAAATAGACAATTAATGCCGTACTGTTTATACTATCTCAAATAGTAAGTCTAACTAGTGTTTTCGTCGAACCATATTACTATTATAGTTGATCATATGGTTTACAAATTGTGGGAGTGGCTTAAGCTTCACATTCATTCCCTTATATAGTAGGAACTTCGAGTTTTGAAGTAATATGTTTTCGTTTATATGGAAGCTATATTTTTATAAAAAGTAGACATACTACGTAAGTAGACTTTCTATTTAAATAGCATACAACTATTTATACATTCCACCAATTTCCGTATACTTGAAAAATACATATCCGTTTCGAAAAATTCAAGATACGTTAGGTAGAGAAAAAAAATCTATTTTTTTTGTATTTACAATTTCGTTTCGATATACGTATAAACCTGTAGAGCCGTTTGAAGTTTTGTTGGGTGTAAGGGCAAAAAAGAAAAATTACTCAAAAAAACTCAAATAGTTAGTTTGTTAATTATTTAGGGTTAACTGGTTAGTCAACCAATTTACCCTTATTTTTAACCTAATAGTCAACGACACTAGTTAAATTATTAAAATATTAATATAATAAGCGTTAAAACAAAAATATTTATAAAATTTCCAAAAAATAAATAAAAATGAAAAAATTGGATGGTAAAACACAAAAAAACTAATTTGGAAACTAGCCATCAACAGAAAAATGCATATATATAATGTGTAATGTTTAATATGTATAATGTGATGAAACATACATATTTAATGGTTGCCTTTATTTTTTTCTCTCTCTTTAAAATTACCCTTTTTTCTTTCTAGATTCCTGTATTTTTCAAAAAATGTTTCATAAAAATGTTGACTAAACAAAAAATTAAAAAAATTTAACTTCCTCTATTACTTAAATTTTGAAAAACAAGATTATATTTCTCAAGTCAACAAACATTATAACTTACACCAATATAAAATAGTCATTATTTTTGTTAGTAATACTATTTTTCAAATTATGTTCTAAATATTTTTTTCCCTCCCCCATGAATCCCCTTCCCATTCCATCATATATTATAATTTCTTTAAAAATTTTTTTGATATTATATGAAATAGATTGTAAGTTTTATTTTCAACCAATTTTTTCCTTAATAATTATTCTCTCAATAATCGTTGGTTTTAACAAATTCTACAATAGATAATTATGTAATGCATCCCAATTAATTAATTCAAATTAGTATATTTCATTCACTCCACTAGAATTAAGTCACTCCGTATAATTATTTCATCCCACTATAAGTTGAATTTTTACATTTAATTTTTAAGTACAATTAACAATTATGTCAATTTCAATTTCCTTGATATTTTAATATTTGTAAGATTTATGTACCCGGTGAAATAATATTTCTATCTCAAAATAGTATTAAGATGTACTAATTATACTATCTCCAATAATATTTTTTAGATTATGTTTTTTGTGAAGCACAAATTTTGAGTTTTTATTTTTTTATATGGTTTGAAATTTTTGTGATTGGTTGACTTTTACCATTTATTTACATATTTAGTACATATTTTCAATTTTTTGTGTGGCTATTTGATTATATGAAATTTTACTATATTTAAATAAATAGTATTGCTACCTATAGTAGCATCATACTATAACAAATAGTATGTCTATTTTATAATTTTTATAAGGTTTTATAATATTTAATAAATAGATGAATTCATTTTTAAAAATTCAAATTATGATTAGTCCGAAAAAAATCTAATTTGTTTTGTAAACATAAAAGTTTCTCTGAATATTTTAAAATACTAAAAATCAAATTGAATAATAGAGGAAGAGTAGAGATGGAAAAGAAAATAAATTTAAAATGAGAAAAGAAAACAAAATCTCGAAAGCTTTTGACATTGATTAGTTGTAGTTTTTGAAGTTGTTTTTGGTTTTAGCTTTTAGAAAAATCAATTTGATAGCCATTAAAGATTTTGGAAAAATTGTTTTCCTATCAAATAGGGAAACTAGTTTTTGAAAGTTTTTAGAAGTTTTGAAAGAAAAACCAAAATCCAAACTTTAGTTGTTTTAACTTTTAAAATCTACACCAAAACACAAGAATTTCAAAAAAAAAAAATTAAAAATCAAAAACTAAAAACCATTTTAAAATATGTAAACAATCATGGTTTATCTGCAAGAATATTTTGGTCTCTTTATTATCAAAAAATGTTGAATATTTTAATTAATAAATAAAAGTGTTATATGCTTTAATAAACTTTGTTTTTCATTGTGTCATTAACTTATTAAAAAAAATCTAAAATTAATAGAAACTTTTCGAAATTTAAGCCACGATTGTTTGTAAATTTTAAAATGATTTTTAGTTTTTGATATTTTTGTTTTTTTTGTTTTTTTTGTTTTTGGTGTAGATTTTAAATTTTTAAAAAACGAAAATTTGGATTTTGGTTTTTCTTTGGAAACTTGTAAAATTTCTCAAAAACTAGTTTCCCTATTTTATAGGAAAACTATTCTTTTCAAAATCTTGAATGGCTACAAAATAGATTTTTCTAAAAACTAAAACAAAAAACAACTTCAAAAACTACAACCAATCAAAGCATTAATGTAAATCCAAAAAAGTTATAAAAATTTCAATTACTTAAAAATAATTTAAAGTATTTTATATTAAGAAAAAAATTAAAAAATACAAAAATTAAACTATTAGTTTTGTTTTACCAAAATTAAACTATTAAATATTAACTTAATAATTATAAAAATAAAAAGTATAAAAATTAAATATGGTTATAAAATAAATAAAAGGGACTTTTTGAAAACTACCCTATCTATACTAAATATTTTGAAAACTACCGTACGTTTATTTTTGTAAAAAGAAATTTCTATTCTTTTTGAAATCAAGGCAATATGTATTTTCTTTAATTCTATGAATTGTGATTGTTGTTCGTTCTTTTCAGTTCCAAAATTTTAAAAGTTGAGATGATAATTACTGTCTGCTTTTGTATAGAAATCATAGTTTTCTAGGTGGCATAATTTGTTATTGATGAACTCTAGAAAGAAACAACACATCATGGAGCACAAATATATGTATGTAAGAAAATAATATATCATGAGAAAAAAAGAGGAGATTTATAAGTTTAACTAAGGAAACGTTATCAGGAAACAAACACTGCATAAAATTGGTGTGGTGATGTGTTTTTATTCTATATGAATTATGAAATTTATGTTCTATATTTAATCGAGGAGTCTGTATAAACAAGAAAAGTAAACAACAAAAGAGTATATATTAAGAAACTTTTTTTATCTATGAACATCTTTGATCACTTCCATAATCAGATCAAATTCAATGTTCAAAATATTATTGAATCGTGATTTGCTAACTCTAAGTTGAGTTACAACTCATTTAATATAATTTTTGTGACACAAAAAAATAATTTTTCGGTTGAACAGATAATTTCTACATGATATATTAATATTTTTCTGTATTTTATAAATCAATATTTTGGTTAGATATCGTAGTAATTATAAATAAATATTAAGGGTAATATAATAAATTATCATACAAAAAGATTAGCTTTCAGAAACAAATAAGCGGTAGTTTGCAAAAATTAATCAATTTAGATAGTATATTTACAAATTTCCTCTAAATGAAATTAGCAAATATATATAAAAAATAAATGAAAATTATTATATTATAAAAATTATGTAAATTAAGAATAGAATAAATTTTTTTAGTATATTAGAAAATTTAATCAACATTTATAGATTCTTATATATGTAGCTTTAGGTAAGCCGCATTTACTCTCAAACGGAAAAATATAAAGTAAACATTTTGCACATTTGTCTATTTGAACAAATTTGCTAGAAAAAAAGAAAAAATTAGTACTTTTATTTATTTATTTATGAGTATTTTTTAATAATTTAATTAACGTTTTTAACTACTATGATAAATGTAGTGACAATACACATGCGGAAACTATTTAAAGATTTGGTCTAGAGAAAATTACCTAAAATAACGTTCAAAAATTTAAAAATTACTAAAATAACAATCATTTACTAAAATAACTCTAATTTTTTCACAAAACCATTAAACCTAAATATTCATCATAATTTAAAAAAATATCATTTTGTTATATTTTTCACACTAATTAAAAAAGGAGATAAAACGAAAAAAAATAACAAAACAACAAAAAAAACTAAATAAAAAAGTAAATTTAAAAACCTAAAAGGAAAAAGAAAAAAAAAATTAATTATAAACTAATAAAAAATTAAAAATTGAAAATAAAAAATTTTATAATAAAAGAAAAAAC
>OVAN01010876.1:0-15257 GCA_900406275.1 Anastatica hierochuntica
GTGTTAAGAAGTAGATAAAAGAGTTGTAAAAAGGATTCTTTTGTTCTTGGAAGCTAAGGGTCTATTTATACTAAACATAGAGTGGAATGAGCCCTAAAAAAGGGTATTTTCGGACTATATTGTCAGCCATCGACCCATCTGGTCGATGGGAGACTATCCAGGGTCGATGGCTGGCAACCTACAGAGGAGAATGAGTGATTTTCTGCCAAGGTTTCTGGCCATCGATCCTGGGTAGCTGGCCATCGACCCAGGGGTCGATGGGAGACAACCTTGGGCAGTTCTTGATGCTCCTTTCTCCTCTTTGGTGCCTAGATGATCCCCATCTTTTCCCTATGCTTCTAGCCTCTTGTCTCCATAAATTTTAAGCTCCAATCACACTTTCAATCCATTATTAGAGCCTCCTAAAGTCCATCCAAAAGAGCACCTACAAATGCAAGAAAGATGGATGCAAAATGCAATATGAACCTAAGCTAGACTCAAGACTCTAAATGATGCATTCTAAGGCTAATATGCTTATTTACAACCTAAATATGAATGAAAACTAAGCTAAAACACACTAAAATATGCATGAAATTGTATGTACATCACATGCCTTCGGTGGAGGTTATATCTCTGAGGCTCACCCTTATAGAAGAAAAAATAATAAGAGTAGAGAACCTCATCAACCCCTACCTTTAGGGACTTAAGTTCCGCTAGGACCTGGATAGAGGTCATAATGTGGAAAGGAGAAGGAGAGAACTTGATTGGATATATCTCTATCTTGTTGGCCACTTAAATGACCAGAGATTACAGAGACTTTCTGAAGCTCGCCTCTATGAAGACCTTATATATAGCGATTTCCTCAGGGCCACATTCAGAGGCCCTCTGGTGAGCCACATAACTTCAGAGGGGCAGACTAGAGGGTCGAGCAAAAAGAACTCACGTTTCTTCTAAGTTCTTTTGTGAGAGAACTGACAGAGGATCAAAATCAATGATGTCTTTAAGAGGCATTTTAAAAAGGCTGCATTCTTTCAAAAACCCTATCGCGGTTAGAGAAAGATCTAAGCAAAGGAAATGGGGGTCAAGGAGAAAGCTAGATAAGGAAGAAGACGAAGCGGTTGAAGATACGAATGACGTAAAGGCTGTAGATTTAAAAAACTAGAACGAGAATGGTCAAGTCATGCGCCAATGTCCTTGAAAAAGACCGCTAAAGAAAAACCCTAAGATGAAATAGTGACGATTTCCTCAAACCGCATCAGCGAGTTCAACATTATGGAGATGGAAAAGACAAATGGGAGTTATCGGAAAACATCAAAAGAACTCACAGGAGATGCAAAGGAGATGACAGTTTCAGGAGGAGAGAGCTTTTGAGCTGATGCAATAGAAAATTGATTAGTCTAAAATGGCAAGGACTCTCCAGTTTCCTGCCTATCTAACCCTAACTATTGTTGGCCAGAATCAAACGAGTCCAGATGTCGCGACCAAATTTCAGCCCAAGAATGCATCAACAGATGCAGCCCGCTAACAATATTCACAAAGGATGGAGCCTTAACAACAAGGTCCAACGACGCTAACGACGACCATGGCTCTAGTTGCAATTATTCAGCCTACGAGGCTAATCCTACACTAAGGCTAAGTCAAAAATGAAGAGTTGGAGACAACTATTGGGGATAATTTTATCCCCTTATAACATAGCCTTAGCTAGATCAGGAGCTCATAGAGAACCCCCTTAGTTGAATGTGCTTACAAGGGTCTTAGCCAAGGGCACGTAGCCACGCCAAGGCCATAACCCAAGGTTGAGCGAATATTCCCCGCTATATGGTTTGAATCTTAGAGGTAAGGAAAATTGCCTTATAGATTTATGAAAATATTCCTTATTGTATTGAAAGATTCAAAACTAGAAGTTATCCATAAAAGATATGGAAATATTCTTACTCGAATACTATAAATACAAAGGGAAGAACGCTTATTCAAGGATGTGACTTTGATTACCTTAACAACACTCATTGTAGTTGATTTATGTATGATTAAATAAAGGATCTTTTACATCCTTTTGTTCTTTTTCTCTCTCCTACAAAGAATCACTCAAAAAACCCCTAAACAGGCATATAGGACATTTGCAGATAATCACTCAAAGAAACAATAATGTTTAGGGATCAGAATTAAGCAACGTCAAAAACTCGAAAACGTTAATTTAGATCCTCTTCACTTTTGAGTTTTGGGATTCTTTGTTTAAATAACCAAGGGACAACGACTTTTGGATGGCCTTCTAGAGACTATACATGCATTATATGGATTCAGATTTCGATAAGTTCACTGAGTCAAGGCGGTCTACTTTTGAAGCCTCCTTGCAACTCATCTTGTCAAATATTTAGGTTCAAGTGATATAACAAGCTTTTGGTATGAAAAAATTAACTATGGATAAACAACTAGATGCACGGTAAAGTAATCATACAATAAGATCAACTGAGATAAAGACAATATGAGTCTCTAATCAAATACTACCAACTTATGGTGACATGATCTCTTTGAGAAGCCTAAAAACCTAACAAATGGATTACACATACATGGACCACGAAATAGAGCATGTAATTATTGAAGAAATCATCGTAAATAAGATTAAGAGTGTAGAAATCTTCGCTATAACGAAGTATGTAAAGAATCTCTCCAAAGAACACTTAGAACTTAAGGAAAAATGATAAGATCTCTAAAAGCTTTTCATGGCACTGTAAAGATTTGTAAAATTTATGTCTCTCTCTATTCTAAAGGCTAAAAACCAGTATTTATAACGCTAGGTCTTCTTAGGTCATCCTTGGTTTTTTCGGTTTTGACAAAATCGAAATCAGTTAAGCGAACCGAACGATATGATGTAAAATTTGTGTTTACCCACGAAATATCTCCAAGAGAAGTCTGGAAAAAAAAATTGACACTAGGCCGGTGCTGGGAATCACGTCACCTGGTCACATCCTTTTAGCCGCTCCATTTGCTTCATTTCAAAGACAAGCAGACATGTCTTCTCTTAAACGGTTGTAACTTCTTGATCACAGATCCAAATGAATTAAACCACTTCCATTTTAAATCTATCTCTGAAATCTATCTTCTGACCAAATTTTATCTCAATCCAATGAAGCTAAGACCCTATTTCAAGGCGATCTTTCTAGTGCTGAGAATCTATCCAGATTGATAAAATGCAAAACTGAAGTGTTTGAGCTTTTGTCTTCTTGATCCGTCAACGAAACTTTCTTGGAAATATGAATAAGGTCCGATTAGCACGTTTCTCCATCCTTTAGGATAACTTATCCTATTTAGTCCCTAGAATCACAAATACGATAAAACTACCTCCAGAGGTTGTAAAAATGTCCAGAACTACAAATAAATAAGTAAAAATCCAACAAAAAAAAAGTAAAATATTAGTGCTATCAACTCCCCCTGGAATTATCTTGTTTCTTGTTCTCAAGCAAATAAAATCCAAGAATGGAAAAGAGGTTTGAAAACGCACAAAACATACCTTTGTCATCTGAATCATTGTTCGGGGTCCTCTCGGTTATCTCCATACAACAACACCAACATACAGGATTAACTTATACGTACTTCCCTTTGCTTAGAAATCATCTCTATTCGAGCCTAAATCACAAAGAAAACGACATCACCATTGGCCATTAATTATTTCTAAGGTGCGGTCTCATCGAGGGAATATCTATCTACGAACAAGTGACTCATACTCAAACAAGTTCCTAAACACATTAAACCTTCATAAAGCTCAATCCCCACTATAGTCTTATGCTTTAGAGGCTGTTTTTTCCCTACTTTTGTAGTGTATCATTTTATTTTTTCTATTAGCTCTTTTAAGAATCGGTTTTTCTGTACTTTCCTAGGGTATCATTTTATTTTTCTATCGATCTCTTATTTTTTTTATTTCTTTATAAATGAAGTAGAAATGGAATAAGTCTTCATGAGTCTTACGGGTTCTAAATATTTTTTATAAATGCCCCTTTGCTCATTTCATCGAATCTTAAATCCATACAATTTGACAGAAATAGTATGAGAGAAAATCACTCACTAGGAGTTTTTAGTGTCAGACCTGAAAGAGTAATCTATCATTAGCATATCAAGCCCCAAGATGAAAAATTAAATTCAAAGTAAGGCGAATCTTGCACCAAAAATTTGAGTCCTAATGAGATTTTGTCCTCGTGGTAGACTGATCAACTAAAAGTTTTCCGTTATGTAAAATTTGCAGTCAATAACTACTATAGAAACAACCCGAAAGTTAGCACAAAACAAAATATTTCAGCAACATTAGATATATTTTCCAACATGTTCGACTCAGTAAAAAAAATCAAAATGACTCAATAAAAATAAAAAGTACATAAGAAAATACAGTAACTGATAAATCTCCCTGGACTTACCTTGCATCGTCTCATTAAGAAAGAAATATACAGTAGGGATGACATACTAAATAAAAATAAAAATAAAAATAAAATGAAAAAGACAATGACTCGTACAATGACACCTGATAAAAGATTCAAAAGTTTGTTGAATGTGAATCTTCTAGGGTGTGGTTGCTCAAAACTATATCTGGGTGTGGATCTGGAACCTATGTATGGGTGTTTCCTGCATGTGCTAAAGAATTACTCTGAGTTGTATCGGATGTATAGGCTGCATCTTGTCCAAACCATGAATCTTGAGAAAAAACTCTAAGTCTACATCATTTGCTGTCTCAGCTCTCTCTACGAGTCCTCCTGAAAACTCCTAGCAAAACATGTCTCAAAAAAAACAAACAACTATGGTCATCATCCTTTCCAAACGAACCCTCCTCAGCCTCTCTGTAGCTAAAGAACCACGAAGATCCTCCAAAGACTTTGTATGTGGGACATAATCTAAAGCAGCTGAAGTCATGCTCCGAGGAACTAATCCTCCTACTTGTGTTTCAACCTTGGAAGCAAAGGTCTTGCCTCTATGATAGTCCTTCAAGCCAAGAGTGTGACACTTTGGTGATCTCATAAAAGGTTGAGACAGAGAAGGATCGAAAAGAGTAGGACCTTCCTACAGAGATGGAAGGGACGAGCAGGGGAGAATATCACAAGATGGCTCAGTGTTATGAAGAGGCTTTAATTGGTATGCGAAAGTCTCAGTACCCTCAATCCATCTGCAAGATAACGAGACCTAGCAAGTCCTGAAAGATCCACCAATCCTCCGCAAGCAACGAGTGTCTCAGAACTGAAGTACACCCTTCTAGACCTAAGGATAGAAGTTATAATATCTCCAAAATAGGATGTGTAGTTGAGCTCTTTCTCTCTTCGCATTTTCAACCTCATTCTTCACATTATTCATCTTGATAACAATGAGAGCTCCATAGTTGGCTCTCTGAGGGGTATCAACAAAAGGAGAGGTAAGGATTAAGAACTCATCTTTAAGAACTTAATACTGCTTAGTCCTGCTGAAAATTCATTGTGCTATAAGCCGATGCACATAACGAACTGCTAGATGTTCAGTCTTTGCGTCCTAGGTGTGCCCGAGTCGAAGACTCTCATGAGCAATTTGATCGCATGAAGTATAGGACGCATGATCCAAGGTAAAATTGGGTTCATCCAAGCAACTCGTGCAGAGTCTAGTCGCTCGTTGGGGTACTAGTCTATCGTAAGGTCTTGTCGCCCAATGGGCGACTAGCCTCATGAAACGTCTAGTCGCCCGGGCGGCTAGACACGGGCAACGTCTAGTTGCCCACGGTTGACTAGACAACGACCTCTCAATCATCTTTTCCTTCGAATCTTGGTTCGATTGTCTCTTGTTTCGTCTCCATTGGATTTTCAGTTGAAGTTTCGTGACAATAATCGTAAAAACTTGTTCTTTTTGCAAAAGCTTCGTATCGATCGTATAAAACGATAACGATTAACTCGAAAACCGACATTGTCTTACATATATACGATATTCATATCATTTCGGGAAACTATCACCGCGTAATCATACGAAGAACAATTTCTCCGAAAGAAATCACTTAATCACAAAGTCGCAAAATGTGATAAAAGTCCACTTACGATTTCGGAACGAGAATAGGCCCAACTGCGTCAACGATTTACCCGAGTTCCACAAAAGATAAAAGGAAAACACGATAAAGTCAAAGTCTGAAGATAAATATAGAAAAACCGTAAAGATAAGGAATATTATAGAGAATAGGAATATTTCCGCAGAAAGATATGCTCAAATCTTGGGCGAAAAAGGAAACGATATCAACTTACGAAAGCATATAAAAGAGGGGCTAAGGAGAAGAACGAAGGGGACATAAAATTTCTTCACAATTCACACTTAGAGCTTTAGGTTTATTTTTGTTTTTGCTAGCGAGTTGCGTCTCAATTAGGTTTACAAGTCTTACGCTGTTAGAACTAGGATACTCGTTGACAGCTCTCATGGCCACGGCTTATCGCCTGTTGTAAGGCTCAACGCAGATTTGGAATAAGATCACTATTGCTCTATTTTCTTTCGATTCTCTTTTACTTTTACTTTGTCGTCTGTTTTCTTTGTACTTTTGATTTTTCGTTGTTTGGTTTAGCAGAAATCCGGTACCTCAAAGAAAGTTAGGGTTTCTTGGATTTCCTTCGATTACGATAATCGATAGTGCAAATTTCGGTTCCCATAGTTTGACGCCAGAAGGAGGGAGCCTATTCACTCAGGATATGGATCAATCTAACTCGCAGCCGCAAAATGCTAGATCGAATATGACTATAGACGACCAGAACAATGAACCAGCTCGTGAAGGCGACAGTGCAAAAAACGACGCTGAAAACACTCTCGCAACAAACAACATCGTGGTTAACGCTGATGCAAACACCGCCATGTTCGAGGAATTCAAAAAGATGTTCACGAATCTTGAAAAGAAGTCGGCTGAACAAGACCAACTGACTAGCTCTCTCGCTCAATAGGTCGAAAACCTAACCGCGAGTTCTTCACAGAGCTACCAGACTTCGCAGAAGAAAACTCGACTTCACCACTCCGCGCGGCTTACTCCAGAACGCGCCGAAGAATCCATCGAGACAAAGCCCCAATGTAATCACCCCTGTCGCTCCACAGAATAACGTGGAAGATCCTCCAAATCCCGAGAAGGAAACAAAGGATAACGAAGTTGAGCGAATTGACCTAGAATTCAACGATCAATTCGATTCCACATAAGAAGACGCGAACGTACACCCAAGAAGAGTTAAGGGTCACGCAATGCAGAAGGATTCTTAGCTCAACGAACCCATGACAGAAGAAGAGGAAAATATCTTCTGGGTAGAGCAAGAGAAACAGGCATAGGAGCAGGCCAGAGCCATTCGCACGACATGCCAACCATCTCGAAAAAAGATCTGCGACGACCTCGACGAGATACGCGATCTCCACGACTAACATCGCAAAAACAGCGGTAGAGGTCATAGCGGTAAAGTCGCAGATCCATCACACAACCACTGCCGCGCTAGAGAGCAACAGGCCCCTCAAAGAGGCTCGAAAAACTCCATTCACTGCTCGCATAAGCAACACCAGAGTCTCAACTCCCGGGAAAGTGATAATCCCAATGTATGACGGAACCTCCGATCCGAAAGCTCACCTGCAGACTTTCCAGATCGCAATGGCGAGATCCAAGCTCAAGGAAGGCGAGAAATCCGCTGGCTTGTGCCACCTTTTCTTTGAATATCTCCAAGGAGCGACCCTCGAATGGTTCTCCTATCTAAAACGAAACTCCATCGGAAGTTTCCGTAAACTCTCCTCGGAGTTTCTCAAACAATATTCCATGTTTATGGATAGAGAAACTTCTGACGTTGATCTATGGAGCTTATCTCAAAGAGAAGACGAATCTCTCCGAGATTTCATGAATAGGTTCAAGATATTAATGTCGAAAGTTTGCTGGATCAGTGGTAAGGTGGTTGTAGATGCGCTCAGAAAAAACTCTCTGGTACAAGTCGAAGTTTAGGAAGTGGATAGCTCTGAAAAAACCATACACTATTCAGGAAGTGCTTCATATGGCTACGAACTTTATCATCATCGAAGAAGAGATGAAAGTTCTATCGTAAAGACACAAACCCGCAAAGGCATCCTCGACAGACTTAACCTCTGAATAGAAAGCGAAAAAGAAGATCCCTCGTAACAACAAGTATGTCCACCACGAGGGAGAAGGCATCCGGGAGGCACACAACTACACTGTCAATTCTCTATCCGAACAAGGTAGGAATTCTGGGAACACCTGGATGCAGAACACGCCATATGACGAGAACACCTTCTGCGAGTTTCACCAAACAAAAGGTCACTCCATCGCGAACTGCAAAGTTCTCAGAGCAAGGTTAACGGTGAAACTGGTCGCGGGAGAAATCTAAGACATAACCAGCATAAAAGACCTCATAAGCGATACAGATCGCCTACACAGGACATATAAAGCACCCTCAGAAGATGCCATGTCTCAAGGAACTCAAGCGGATGGGAAACACGGAAGGAGGCCTGACGAAAAAGTCAACGACTCCAATCGCCGCAAAGTGAATATGATCATAGGAGGGTTGCAATACTTTCGCAACACCGTCTCATCGATAAAATCATATCACCGAAAGGCTGAGTCAAGTGCAAACTGGCCAACACCACTGGACACCGCAAGCAACGCCGCAAATGACACCATTACTTTCGAGGAATACAAAATTGTTCGAATCGATAAACCCCATAACGATCCTCTCGTGATCAACCTCATCATAAAAGATCTCAATGTCACACGGGTCGTCATCGACACAGGAAGTACCGTCAATATCATCTTCCGTGATACCCTCAACAGGATGGACATCGACTTATCCGAGGTCACACTCGCACCGAAACCACTCACGGGTTTCTCAAGAACAACTTTGATGAATCTCGGATTGATCAAACTTTCGGTGATGGCTAAGGACATAATGAAAGTTGTCAATTTTTCGGTCGTCGATCACCCTTTCATCTATACGTGATTATGGGAACACCGTGGATAAAATCCATGAAGGCAGTCCCATCGACCTACTACTTGGGCATTAAATTCCCAACTCCCTACGGAATTTCCACAATCTAGGGATGCCAAAAACAGTCACGACTTTGTTTCCTAACCGAGCATAAGCTAAGAAAAGTTCCAACGACGCCCACAACCAACCCAAAAGAACGAAGACAACTCGGCCATCAGCCGAAGACACTTCAGAAAAAGACGCGACAGAATCATCAATTCAAGAAACGAATCAATCCAAAGAAAACAAGCAATCTTCTGAGCCCAACAGTATCGACAAATCAGCGCCCTCGACACCAAAAGAGATCGCCGACCCAGCTGTAGTCATCGAGACTAAAATGGCCTTTGCAACTCTGCCAAACGAGTACTCAATTACGGTAACAAACTGAACTAGGAGACGACTTGATCCTCGAAAGAGGTACGTAGGCATCTCTTCGCATGAGGAGTTCAATTGTCCCCCTCTCTAAAGAAGGGGGAGTGGGTGTACGTCAACTCGTTTACTCCCACACGTTTTACTCGACACTTTTCTATCCTATTTCGGCAATAAATTTTTTCTTTTCTATTTTTCGTATAACACAAAAACGAAAATCATACGAGAAAACCTTTCTTTACGAATTTTGACTATAACGTCCTCATTGACACATTCAACCACAAAAAGGAAAAAAACTTACGAAAAAAGCAAGACATCGCGAATTTCCGAGAAGCACAATTCCGAACTCGATCTAAAACATCTAAAAATAGTCGCAAGACTATCAAACTCCTACAGGGGAAAGAACAACTACTGGTCCCAATTTTGCACCCGTCGATTGGCCCCGACGGACGAACTAATCACTAACCTTAACCTGCTCTTCATGAAGAATGGATTCTCATACATTCGACTAGGATAATAGCGCGCTATAAAAGAAATCCAAAACTTTGGTCAACACTTCCAGACGACTTAGAAATTGTCTTTGGAGAAATGCTCAGTTTCCGATTGATGCAAGTCATATAAGCCGAGAACTTATCGCAGACTTCAATATAGAGACGAAACCAGGTCAAAATCCAAACGGGAAACGTAAGCTGGAGTTAGTCACCGCACGCTCTAAAACCGAGAGTAGACATAGGTCTTACCCTAAACCCAGTACACTGGTCTCAAATATCTCTAGACATAGTATCTAGCCGATACGAGATCCCAAAATGTTTTTCTTCGTCTATATTCGTGTTTATAAAAATCCGAAAGACTAAGTCTCTCAAAAACTCGCACCCGAAACAAACAATGAATGTAGCGATCATTCAAGGAATGGATATAAGACGACAACTCATAATTTGTCTCCACTTACACAACAATACTCATACGTTATAAATCGAAATAAAAACATCATTTATTAACACTAAAACCGCAAGATGACGGGGTTTCGAAGCCACACACGGCCAACCCCGATAGATATAAAGTGGCCACACTTGGCAAAAATACTACTTAAAATAGGGAACATGCTCCCTCTATGTATAAACTTTTTTCGTTTACGAATCAAATTTGAAATAGCCAGAGATCGAAAAGTTTCCTGCGCTAGACAGTTCCGGGTTTTTGTCGATCATGTCCTCTTTGCCCCGAGTTGTGTCCCTAACTTGCTCCGAATCGGGAGAAACGGGAATCAGGGCCAAGTGACCACGAACCCTCTCCTTGGTTAATGGGATCAAAGACCTAACATCCTTGCACTTCTTCATGTTGCTGGACATTTTGTCCATCTCGAAGTCGTATGAATAGTTGGAAAGGTGGGTGCGCCACAAATCAGCCATCGAACCACGACATTCACGATACTCTCCGAAGGACTGTTGAGCGTACTTGTACTGATCGAAGTCCGCCGCAAACTGAACTGAACGGTCAACCACAACCGAGGTGACCTCACATTTTCCGCACCAATTCCTTTTCACAAAGAGCAGCCGCTTCGACCTCCTTTTTCAAGTGGGAGTTCTCTTCTTCGAGTCTCTCGACCTTGAACCGAGCCGTCTGCAACTCCAAGTTGCTCGCCCTAAGGGCTTCGTCCATCACGTGGAGACCCTGCAAAAAAGGAATCATTTAAAAGGTTAGGAGTGATGTCATTCAAATGATCGGAATTATATCATATGCAAAAAAACTAACCCCCATGCACAAACGCGAGGCATCCGCATATTACCCCGACCTAACAAATCTCGCATCAGCCGCAGTTTGATTCGTCGGGGCATCAAAAGAAGAAAGAAACGCATCAAAGTTTGACCCTTCTCTGAAAAGCGGCATCGAAGGTTGACTCATACCGCTTCTGTCTCCGGCAAGGTGATCGTGGAACGAGGCCCCCTCAGATGGCCCCCTCCTGTCCTCGATAATGCCGCCCCCATTAGTGGACGTGCACTTGTTCCGGGGAGACCTCTCCCTCTCCATGTCGGGAGGCATCTTGTATGGAGTGAAGCCATCCATTGTTGGTTCTAGCTCCTCTTCCGAGATCGCGTCGGGTTGAGTCTTATTCTTGTGACACGTAACTGCGTTGCGAACTAGCTGCAGGGACTAGTAACCACAGTTGAACGGACCGCCTCGGAGATGGTCCCAAACAACGTAAGTATCTTCCGGATGCGGAGGAAGGGGATCTAAAACTGCAAAACAAAAGAATTATCAAATGTCAGCAAACAAAAAGAAAACGGTCAGAGTATTAAAAGCGATACCCTCGGGGCCCCATTTATGCCTAAAGGAAGAAATTTATTCGTCCTCGACAGAGGCACTCTCTAAACGAACGAAGAAGTATCGTTTGCTCAAATTGTAGAAATTGGACGTAAACGATCGGATCATCGACATATGGTTCCTCGGCTTCACGCAATACCGAAGCGGCAGACGCGTGGTCGTTGGAGATAAAAATGCCACTAGATAGTCGACACTTAGATCCATTCCTCGTTTGTAACCCAAAAAAAAGAGTCCAACAAGGTGTTGGATACCGGTGGGCGAGAGCTGACCGATCGATAAACCATAGTGGTCAAAAAACTGGACTATGATCCCCGAAATGGGAAACCACAGTCGACAAAACAGGGAATGTGCCTCGTAGCATGTAAAGAAACAACGAGGCAAAGAATCAGAATCCTCTCCGACCCTCGGCATTCGGAACTCTACCTCCTCCGAAACTCGGCAGAAATCCCGAATGACGCCGAGGAATTATTCTCGACACCCGCTCGGCCTACCGGCGTCATTTTTGAAGGTCTGTCTCGTCGGACACCATGAGTTAGACGGTGGAACTTCGATACCACACGTAACATGCCAATATTCCCTCTCTTCCTTGGGATTGACCAAGGGCGGCACAATTTTTATTTTCGGTACAACATCACTTTCCCAAACTAGTAGACTTTCGGGATCAAAAATCGACGGCAAAGCATTTGCGGAAACTAGATCATTCGAAACCATAACACAAAAGAGGAGAGAGAGATGGAAAGGATAAGGAGTTTGTTTTACCTTGAGAAATTTTTTCTTGTGAAAAGGAGGAAGTGGAAGATTTGGAAAGTTACACGTCTTAATTATAGAAAGGGGAATTTACTATTCATTTTCAAACTTTTTAGCAATCGATTCCGCCTAACTTACCAAATGTGCTTTAAAAGTCCGCAAGAACATTCCAGTGATTCTTGCAATCTAGGGGGGCTAACAGTTGGGGTCAATAATGGTCACGACGAAATCGATGCCTAAAAAGCGTAACGGAAACATCATCTCTCTTTCGGAAATAAAAATCTTTAGAGGATTATCAATTCCCAGGCTCTTCCCATCTAGTCGATCTCCTTTCGACCAAATGTCGAGGCTCCGCCTCTAGCAAACCATAGGCAACCGCTTCGCATAGTCCAGTAACTCGCGGGAAACTAAACGCGAGAGTATCGAAATCAACGTCTGACACCTCCGAGAAATCTCAATAAACAAGTTTCGGAACGATTAGAAGTTACCGTAAACAACGGATAACCATGTCGCTTCAAAAATACGAGCAATACGAACAAAGGCAAGTCAAGTCGCCCATTGGGCGACTAAACTCTTGTGAAGTCTAGTCTCCCAGAGTCTAGTCGCCCGTTGGGGGACTAGACTCTCGGGATTTTTGTGCTGTTTTGGACTATCCAAGATTTTATAACGAATATCTCCTAGTGCTTTATTATAATCAATCGATGGCATTTCTCAAACATTTCTTCTTTTTCTTCATGGTATCATCTCTTTGTTCCGAGAACTTTTGATTTGAATATCTAGTTTGATTGTCGATCCTTAGCAACCTTCTCCATTCTCAAATGAATGTATGGAATAGTCCATGAGATTGCTTGAACGATTTGGATATGCTTTCTTTCCAATGTTGAAAACCTGATTTTGAGGCCTAATGACTATTTTTTGCGAATCTGGGTGTAAAATCAGTTGTCACCCAGTCGAAACAGCTTTCAGGTTCCTTTGTTGTTGTCTTGAATCTGAATTTTTTTTTTTTTTTTTGTTTTTCTTGTTTTTCTAAAATCCTGCAAAAGTTAAAACTAAATATTAAACATCTTAATAATATTAGAAAATTAAAAATAAAATTAAAAATCATGTGGATTGCCTCCCACAAAGTGCTTGTTTTGAGGCTTTTGCTAAACTCCTTTCACTTTTTAAGCCTTATCGGTTTTCACTAAAAGAAGTGTGGTTCCTTTAACTTCTTGAGTCTCTAGAATTTGTGGTGTAGAGGATGATTTTAGAACATCAATCGTGCTTCCAATTACTTTAGAAATCAGAATCACATTCAGAAATAGCTTAAGAGTGTTCTCAAGCTTCTTTTTGGCAATGTAATCGTTCTTCACATCAATACCAATGAGGATTCAGATCTTGACTTTAGAAAAGGATGTTTGCAACTTTTGAACCTCTTTTTCTTCTTCATCCATATATATGAATGGGTCAGTTTGTGCTTGGATAGCACAAGCATCTCTCTTCGCATCCACTATCACTTGTTTTGAAGAAATTGGTGTTTTGATGGATGTAGCTTCTTTCTTTCAGACTTGCTGCATCTTGTGGCTATCTCCATGGTCTATACTAACATTCTTATCCTCCAAAATAGCTTCATTTGATTTCATGTTGTAGTTCACAACATTGTAAAATACCTACTTGTTCACTCTTGCTAAGGAAATCTTCTTGTTGGGGAAATCGAAGATTGCTCCACCAGTAGCTAAGAATTGGGAGTCAAGGATAAGTGGATTTGTCTTTCCTAAATTTGTAAGAAAATTTTGAAAGTTATCAGGGATGAGAAATCCTTCTATCTCAAGCAGCACATCGGGAAAAATCCATATGGTGTGGATGTAGTCATATCGGCATACTCGATAGAGATTCGAGATGGTCGAAAATTTGAGAACCCTAATTCGAGAGCCATGGTTAGTGACATCACATTCACATTTGCTCCAGTATCACATAATAAATCATCAATTTTCACTTGATTTATTAAGCAAGGAAGAATGAACTTCCCTGGACAATCGATCATCTCTAAAGGAATCGTCTCGAGCCTCTTCTTGTAAGCTCTCTTGGTTTCATTTGTTAAACGTTATAGAGGTGACTAGACTTTGCCTAGAGTCTAATCGCCTATGGGGGACTAGACGTTGTACTTTCTTAGTCGCGCATGGGCGACTAGACGTTGTATGTACCTAGTCGCCCATGGGCGACTAGACTTTTCCGAGAGTCTAGTCGCTGATGTACATACAATTTCATACATATTTTAGTGTGTTTTAGCTTAGTTTTCATTCATAATTAGGTTGTAATTAAACATATTAGCTTTAGAATGCATCATTTAGGGTCTTGAGTCTAGCTTAGGTTCATATTGCATTTTGCATTCATCTTTCTTGCATTTGTAGGTTCTCTTTTGGATGGACTTTGGGAGGCTCTAATAGTGGATTCAACGTGGGATTGGAGCTTAAAAATCATGGAGACAAGAGGCTAGAAGCATATGGAAGAGATGGAGATCAAAGGAGATGTCAAAGTGGAGCAAAAGTTATCAAAACTTCTCAAGTAGGCAGCCATCGACCACCTGGGTCGATGGCAAGCAACCTTGGGTCGATGGCCAACAACCCATGCAGAAAATAGAGCCTCTTCTTCTGTAGGTTGCCAGCCATCGACCCTGGGTAGGCTCTCATCCACCATATGGTTCGATGGCTGACAACATGGTCGCCAAAAACCCTTTGTTTTAGGGTTTTCTCTCATCTCTTTTAGTATAAATAGACCTCTAAGCCTCAAGAACAAAAAGAACAACTTCTATCTTATTTTTCTTCATTTATAAATATTAAAACTTTGTAATAACATTTGCTTTTATTTCAATAGATCTTTGGATCT
>OVAN01010877.1:260-14255 GCA_900406275.1 Anastatica hierochuntica
TTTCGTACGCCAAATTTTTGCGAGGATGCATTTTTCTTCATGATTTGCCTTGGGTATTGATGATTTTATTCTTTTGTGGCATCTCTATGAATGATTACAATATGTTTTGATGATTGGTTGCGATGAATTGATTATTTTCACTTGGACTTGAAATGCAAAACAAAATTTGGACATATTTGATGTTGTTCTTGCTTTGATGAGTGATTTGATGCATGCTCTTGATGGTTATGAGCTTGATTTTCGCAGGAACATTACTCTTTGAATTAGAGTGATGATTTTTCCTATTTGTATAGTTTTGATTCGGATACTAATTTGGTTTCCAAGTGTTTATTTTCGCAAGTTATGGGTAGACGAAAGATAGGAGAGGTTCCGAAGACACGGAATCCGTCTAGCTCCCTTCTACATCATCGGTTCAAGAAGAGCGATCTCACACATCTTGCCAACCGTCCCATTACTAAGGAGTGAGACCAATATGACTCGCAGTTTCTGTAGGACTTGGGACACATCACGTTCCTGATGACTCAAATCGTTGATAATGACCTCCTGGAGGCGTTATGTAATCAGGAGGATTTCTACGCTCTTTTTGACAGGATTGTTCGAGGCTTGCTGGAGATTCAAGAGTATGTCTAACTTGAGCTGTGTCAGGAGTTTATGGCCTTTGCATGATGTCTCTATCCGGATTTCGACAACCCGGTGGCTGGCCAAGGCACATTCTCCTTCATTGTGCAAGGTCAGTTTTATAAAATATCTCTCTCATGGACTTAGCTAGAGTTTTTGGTTTTGCGCAGGGCCCAGGTACTTGGGTACCAACTTTGTCGAGGTCTAGTGAGTTCTGGGACTTTATTGCTGCTAGGAAATTTGTCTCTCGGAGCGTGAAGCAGTCGCGTATCTACAGTCCTGTTCTTCGCCTTGCGACCAAGGTTCTTAGCTCCCACATGTACGCCAAGTATATCCAGGTTGATGTGACCAACGACGAGTTGGGTCTTCTTTTTATTGGCATGGGAAATACATGGGACTTGGGAGCTTAGATCCGTTATGTGGTGGCTACGGATCTGAACATGGCTGCAGTGGTTGCTGATAAGTTCGCCTTCTACAAGGTGGTGGCTTCTGAGAAGAAGTCTTTTTTTGCGGGTGCTCTTATTACCCAACTTCTGCGTCTTATCAGATTTGACTTTACTGGTCATCAGAGAGTGGAGTTCAAGCTCCCCAAGCAGAGGGGGATGTTTCAGGACCATAGACCACTCTATGCTTTCCTCGATAGGAAGCATCTCGTTGACTGCGCCATTCTAGCTTCCCCCTAGAAGTATTCTATAGACAGCTCGAGACAATTCATCTATCACTTCCAGGACCGCCAGCAGAGGTCTCTCTACATTGAGTTGTTATGCATGGATTTGACATTTCTAGCTGATTCACCGGGAGTTGAGTTTCTACCTCCTGCGGAGCGTCTTCTCCCTTGTCCCCCTTTTTGTAAGAAGGGTTCTTCAGGTCCTGCTGGGGATCATGATGCTGATGATGCTGATTATGAGGTTGATATGGCTCCACCTACTGCACCTACTGATCCTGAGATCGCGAAGCTGTTTCCAAAGGATTTCAGTGCCTACGAGCTTGACCCGCCACCGCCACCTTCTGCTTCTGTTGCGGAGTTCAGAGCTTGGATAGTTCATAGTCATCAGAGGACGAGTTCTCTCATGTTGCGTTTTTCTAGAGGACTCTCCAGGAAAGGGGGATTCCTTTCTTGTTCTCCTTGTAGGTTTGTTCATGAGGATGCTATCAGGCACAGAGCGCCACCTGTTCCTGCAGCTGTTGTAGATGATGATGAGGAGGAGACTGAGAGTGAGGAGTCTGATGAGGAGGAGACTCAGAAGACTCGCGCAGCTCTTGCGCGAGAGGAGGCCAAACGGAGCGAGGAGCGCTCCAAGAGGAGAGCAGACTACGCCTCTAAAGATGCAGGCAGGTACCCAAGAGTTAGACCTGGACAGAGGCCTACCATTTCTAGAGCAGCTCAGTAGTTCTCTTTCATTTTCTCTTCATTTATGTTTTATTTTTCTTTTTATTTGGATTGTTATTTTTATTTGCTACTTATCCATTCTTTGGATTTGTTTCACGCCGAGATAGTGTGAGATAAGTCTAGGGGAGGTTACTTAACTTTTTCTTTTTTTTTTGGTGTGATGTTTGAGTCATTTTGATTTTTTTATCGAGTCAGTTTATGAATTATTTATGCTTCATGATTATTTTAGACTATTATCTCTGCCCATTGCACTTTATTTATATTCTCATTGGCCATTTCATTTGAGCTTTTAGCGCAGACAAACCGGAATAACTCATGACCAAACTCCTCACCAGAAATCTCTGGGACTCAAACTTTTGTCTGAAGTGTTATCAACTCTATTTATCTGAACTACCAATGAATTTAATTGCTTTGATCCAGGAACTTAAAATCAGGAATCAAACCCATCATTTAGGATTACATCCCCATTTTTCTACCATTCTTTTCGGTAATCCTGAGTGACCAGACTCATCTTTAGTCTGGCACCACACTCTTACCTTAGCTCCTTGAATCTCCATGCATTTCTTTTTGATCTTATATGCACACATCTGTAAAAACAATGGAGAGAATATGGTAGACATGATCCTACTAATTGCTTAGGTAGGATTGAACAATTTAGGTGGTTTAAACACGATCCTAATTTTCTGATTTCTCGGTGTTGAATGTTTTGGAGGACTAGATGGATAGTTGTATTTCTTCATGTTGTATGGGTGTTTTAAAATTTAAAAATGTCGTTGTATTGCTAATTTCTACCAGATTTTTGTTTGTACAAAAAACGAAAATTGCTTTCTTTTTCTTCATATTTGTTTTAGAAATTAGCATTTGCATATTATTTTGTTGATTGGATTCACCCTGAAAAATGCACGTATTTGGTTTACTTTTTGATTGGTGGTTTGTATCTGGCTAGTTAGGGGACCTGGATATCAATATACTCATTCTCTCCTATGATTTTGCATAATGTCTTGCTTCCTGACGTAATTTTTGATACCCGAAACACTCTAAGCCTCACCACTAAAAGCCTTAAATACCTAGCCTGATTTCCTGATTACGAGTTCTTTGGTGAAAAAGTTTCACGCTTATCTTGAATTAATGTAGAGAGTTATTAACATGGATGTTGAGTTTGCAGGTTCAGATTTTAGAGTATGAATGGGCTTGGGAGGTCATGCAGCGATTCTTGTGGAGAATGTTCTAAATGTTCTAAGTCGATGTGGTTAGCGAAAGTAGTGCAGACTAAGGTTTTTTGATAGCATAAGATCCATTTGGCTTTCAAACTTCTTTTCCCGTAGGCTTAATCTTTGTTTTCTTTACTTAAGGACAAGTAAAGATTCAAGTCTGGGGGATTTGATGTGTTAGTATTTTAGCGGTTTTTATCACGGTTTTTACTCGAGAATTATGGTTTTTAGTCTGTATTCGGATCTCTTTGGAGTGGATTTGTGTTCTTTAGTGTTTTCACAGGAATCGAGCTTGGATGTGCGGAAAGATCGCATTTTGGACGAATTTTAAGCATCGAAAGAAGTATTTCTTAAGAGCTGAAATATCCATATAGTAGGATAAGATCGATCCTTGTCTTAAGATTGATCGATCATTGTCCCGTTTTCGCAGACCGATTTTACGAAGAACCAAACCGAACTTATCGTGAACCAGATTTTATAACTAAAACAAAATTCGTGTTTCCTGTTTCATTATGCTGTTTTTCTGAGTTTTGAGAGCAAGATAGAGATTTGTAACCTAAGGAGAAGAATCATTATTCGTAATCCGAATACGAGAAGAATTATGAACCTTTACTCTTTATTTTTGATCAATACAATGTTGTCTCTCTCTGATTTGATTTGTGTTGTTTCTCTGATCATGAGTGAGTAGTTTTCTTGTTGGATTTAGGATCCTCACATAGGAATTCATGAATTATTGACATAGAATTATATGATTAGGGATTTAATCAATTGGATCTTCATCTAGGATTGTTCGTAATGCATGAAATTAACTTGATCACTTTGTTTCTGATTTTAGGTTGTTTAACGCCTGGAAAGTGTTCGATTAAATGCCTGAAAGAATCCTAAATGAGCAATTTATCTTAAGACAATGGAAGTTGATGTTTAAGTGAATTGTGAACATATCAAAACTGTTTAGAATGCATGATTAGAATCCGAGAGTCAACGGAAGTCAGTCTCGAGGTTTCTATTACATAGAAAATTGATACTACGAAAGTACATTAATTATATATTAGTGTTCGAGTTCAAGACGATTTAAATCATGTTCCTTAATCAATAATTCAAATCAATAATGAAATATTTTCCTGATATTATCCAATTCCCAATTCTTCTTTGATTGATTTACAACCCGTAGTCGTTTGCTTGCTTTCTTTGCCTCTTAATTTCGATTATTCCATATCTTACAAAACATCTTTTTCGCCGTACGTTGTTTGATCTGAAATTTCTCGTGCTACCTTTGGTCTTTGTGGATTCGATCCCGAACCACTACATTGTATTTTTTGTGCGCTTGCAGTGTTATCTCGAGCGAAAACTTGAGCTACCGGTGATTGTTGCCATTTTTATTTCCTTCCATATAAAGAGGTTGTGTTGGCGACCTTCGAAACGCGTTTGGAGAGTTGGTAGAATGCAGGAGATGACTTCCCCTAGGAATCCTCCCTTTAGCCGAGGGACTTATCTGATATGGTTTGTCTCAATAGACGTATACATTTGGATATCGGCCAATTCTGGCAAGTATGTCTTCTTTTTTGACTACTGGGTCACGAGAATTTTCTCCATTATAGAGTGTATTATAGAGTGTTTTTTCAAGACAAGATGTTTAAATTCCTTGTTACCCACTAATCTGGACAATTTCTTCGTAAGCAAGAGGGCCGAGCTACTTTCTCGTCTTTATGTTCAATTATCTGGAGTATTCAAGATTAAAAGAAAAGAAGGATGCCCTCTCTTCAAATATTCTTTATTTCTAAGACTATTTCTCTCATCCTAGATATCGTTTCGCATTGGACAATCTATTAAAATCTTCCTCAGTCTGGCAAGGATATTGGTATCCAAGGGTTGTGGGCCGCAAGAGTTCTTTCTTGTCCTGTTTGTGTTCACCCTTTTCAGGGACCTAGTGTTTCGACACTTTCGGCGCAAACATAGAGTTTCAAAACCACAGAGAATTTCGAGTATTAATCGTGACATTGGTGTTTAATCTGGTTAGTAAGAAGCCTTCAACTATTTACATACACTAGAGATGAAGCATATGACTACTTTATTTTATCGTGCTTGTTGGATGTTCCCTTATTGTCCCGTGTTTATTGTCTTACTTGTAACTCAATAGCACGTCTTGTGACTTTCACCCTTGTAAGACCAACGAATTATTTTAGTCTCTTCCTAGCGAAGAGTGATGTACCGTTTTCTTACTAAAAAGAGTTTTGATAAAAAAAAAATGATTTAGATGGTTGATCAAAAAATAAAAAATAAGTAATTGAGATAACCGCAGTAAAATAAAACACAGAAAGAGAAAAAAAGTGATTTAAATAATTTGCAAATTTCTCAACAAATCTATATATATTAATTGAGAAGACGGAGAGAGAAAATTTTGAATTTCTAAGCTGAGTTGTCAAGCTTAGAGCGATTTGGAGAGTTATTAACCAATGAAAAAAGCTCAAAATTTTTTATATTTAATCTTGACATTAATTACGATCATAATAGTTACTTAATAATATGATACATAAATCTAAACAATAAATGAATATTTAATTGAAATTGTTTTTAAATATAAAAAGATTTGTAGAAGATATTTAAAGTGGTGTTTATTTTGTCTCACATTTATTGTGAAAGTATATAAGAGCAATAAAATTACACTATAAATAGAGCTTCCATGTTCAATTACAAATCATCTTTCTACACATTTTGAATGTGTTCGATTTTAATAAATTGAACCGAATAGTAATTATTTTTTTTGGTTCAAAACGTTTTGAACCAAATTAAACATAATTTACATTCTTTAGTTTTGATTTCTTTTGGTTAAAAACGAATCGAAATCAAATCATTTAATGTTTCGATTTTCATTTAAATTTTCCAAATAAAAAAGATAAAAATTTATAAATACTTTATTTTAAAATACTTTGATAAAAATTATTTTATAATATTGTTATTAAGAAACCAGAGAGGATTTTCGGATTGTATTAGCCAATTGGGTTTGAGATGTAATCAAATGAGATTTGATTTACAATTAATTCATATTTCATATAACTAACTCGTACCAGATATTTATTTGGTAATTTTTCGATTGAGTTGTTATAAAGAATATCGGTCTAAACCTTTTAGGTAAGTAAGAAATCATTTTATTAATATTAAATATTTTAGGTAATTAAAATAATACGTAGGTTTATTATTTTTATAATTTCTCAACCACAAGATTATATGGTAAGCTTGATATTTATGTATTTTATGTGATCTCATTTTGTTTAAATTGTGAGCAAAATCCGGAATACGCATTCGATATGTTGTTAAATTTGTAGTTAATATGACCACATTTTGATCTCATATTTTTTTGAGAATCACTAACAAAAGATTTTATATGATTTTTTTTACGTTTTAAAATGTTCTGAATATTCTCTAATATAAAGTACGCTACCCGCTATATAAAGATGTAGCCAACTTTACATTCCAAAACATCAAAACACTCAAAACAGAAGAAGAATATGGTTAATCATGGTTCAAGAGAACAAAGTGTCGATTAAAACCTTACAAGTCAACATGGAAGATCGTTGCAAAGATCATTCGATTGTGGAAGCAAGTTACTCCTTATGGAGAAATTTTGGAACTCATTCTTTGTGACTTTCACGTAAGTTTTAAATATGTATTATTTATATTTGTTATTATTTTCACTATAAATATCTAATAGCATCTTCTAATTAATTTACGGGAGAAAAAAATTGGTGCAACCATTAAAAAAACATTGGTCACATTTTGAACGTCTCTTAAAAAATAAGAGACAAATGTGTTTTAAAATTTTGCTGTTAGTCAAACAGTTGGTGCTTACAAGAGTACAGATCATCCATACAAGATGTATTTTTATCAAAATACAATTATTCAAAAATAAGCTCTTATTAGACTTATAGATCAGTCTATACATACATATTCATAAATATATTAATACCTTAACACTATTCATATGGTAACTTAAATAAATTTAAAAATGCGTAAATTTTACGATAAACAACAATAATTTTTCATTAAATTTTAAATTTTTTCATCCTCCACCTAGTCTTTACTTAATCACTCTCATAAATCCCATTTATTATCCACCGATCCTCTTCTCTTTCCTCGTAGGTAGAGAGCATCTTATGCTGATTCCTCTCCTTTTCTTCCTCATATCGTCACCGGTCGTCTGATTCCTTTGTAAAATTTCCAGATTTGCATTTCTGGGTTATTTGTAGCTCTCTGATCATGGCGGTTGTTGAGAGTGGAGTTTCTGCTGATTCAGGAGTCGTGATCCAGCAGCCGTCTTCCCCGACAAGTCAAGATTCCGGTGTATCGTCTGATGATCACAAACATCACTCCTCAGCGATCGAGCTTCCCCAGCACGATCAGGGTGGTCTCTACGGCAAGATCGGCTCCCACGCGCCGAGATCGGACGTCGTTGACGGTGGTGAGAACTACAACCGCGACATTAGAGAACTCCAGGAGCTTTTCTCTAAGCTCAATCCCATGGCTGAAGAGTTTGTTCCTCCCTCGCTAACTAAGCAAGGAAGAGGTGGTAACGGCGGTTTCTTCACCTCTGCTGGCTCCTTCTTCAGCAACAATAGCTATGGTGGTGCCGGTACCGAGAACGGCGGTTTCCGACGGGTAAGCGACACCCGCGTCAATTTTATAACTTACAGTTTTGTGATTTTTGAGTGTATTGAGGCTCAATCTCGCTGAATTGTCTTAGTTTTTTTTTTTTTGTTTCTTTGAGGAATAAAGCTATGTTTCGTTTCCGTGGTGGATCTGATTGTTCATAGTTTGAATTTGACTCTACAAACTACCTCGTAACCGTAGCTTTCAATTTGATTGTGTGTGATGTAGAAGAAAAGCTTTGGTCAAGGGAAACGGAGGATGAACGCTCGAACGAGTATGGCTCAGCGAGAAGATGTCATCCGGAGAACCGTCTATGTCTCTGATCTCGATCAACAGGTTGAAAAGTTTTCACCTTTTTCCTCGTCTATTGATTGTTCTCTCACTTTTCCAAATCTTTGACTTTTTATCTTTTTTTCTTTGTGTGTCTTTTGGATGTTTAGGTCACTGAAGAGCAGCTTGCTGGTTTGTTTGTGAACTGTGGACAGGTCGAAATGGTCTTCTTAAAGCTCTCATTTGTAAACTTCCGTGTCTTTGCTTGCCTGTGTGCTTTACTGTTTCGGTTAAAAGCAGGTTGTTGACTGCCGCATATGTGGTGACCCAAACTCAGTGCTTCGGTTTGCATTCATCGAGTTCACTGATGAAGGTATTTTTTTATTCATTACTTGTACCGGTATTGGAGTATCAGTGTAACCACTGTATTCTTGTTGTTTATTGTGTTGTGTTTTTTTCAGAGGGTGCGATGACTGCTCTGAATTTATCTGGGACCATGTTGGGATTCTATCCTGTTAAGGTTCTGCCATCTAAAACAGCTATTGCCCCGGTTAACCCAACTTTCTTGCCTAGGGTGAGATTCTCTTGTACTCTCTAAAGTCTCTGACTTTTTACGACTCGGAAAATGGTTTACTATTATAATCTTTTTGTTGTTCTTGCAGACTGAAGATGAGCGTGAGATGTGTGCAAGAACTATCTACTGCACTAACATTGACAAGAAGGTGACTCCTTTATATTGAATCTCTGCGGGCATAAGCTTTTTAATGAATGAAAGTATTTCTTGTCTCACCTGTGCTTTTTGCTACAGGTGACTCAGTCAGATGTGAAGATATTCTTCGAATCGTTCTGCGGAGAGGTGAGAAAACCTTGTAGTTGCTACTGAAAAAGAAGTTGTTATTTGTCTTTTGGAAACTGTGAACTTAAGTAAATGTTGTTCATAGCAGGTTTACCGTCTGAGGCTGCTTGGAGATTATCAACACTCAACCCGTATTGCTTTTGTAGAGTTTGTGATGGTAATCATATCCTGCTTCCTAGATTTAACTCTTTTCTAGACTTTCTTGATGAATTTGATTCATCATGCAAAACATGGTCCTTGGCATTATTTTTGAGTAATCAATTTGTTTCTTCACAGGCAGAAAGCGCGATAGCAGCTCTCAACTGCAGTGGAGTTGTTCTAGGTTCTTTACCCATAAGGTCAGAGAAAGAAAGCCCTGTCTATCTAAACTACTCAGCTCGAGTATTCTGGCTGATCCATTTTTTGCGTATGTTTTCTCAGAGTGAGTCCTTCAAAGACGCCTGTTCGTCCCAGATCACCGAGGCATCCAATGAATTGATCTCAGCTACAGGTTTCTTCAAATATATGTGTCTTTATATAATATTTATATACATATGTCTCTCTTGGGAAACAGCATACACAGACATGTAAAGATGTTTGGTCTGCATCTCTAGTCTCTTGCTTTGGGAATGTAACCCTGGGATCTGATGATGCTACTTTTGTTGTCTGAGAAATCTTTTGGGTTAAGAAAGTTTTTTTTTTTGTCTTTCACTCTTTTTAAAGAAGAAGAGCTTCAATCAAACCAAACAACGGCTCTCTTCCCTCAAGAGTTTTAGTTTATGGAAAAATTGCTTTTTTACTGCTTACAGTCTTGTGTTATTGTTTGGTGAAAGTAAAAGGAAAATGATTTATGACAGAGGTTTGAATCAAATTCGGTGTTCTTTAGTTCCAGGTACATAAGTACATGTGTTGAATAATATGGAGATTGTGGATACTAAATTTCACACTCAGAATTTGTATTGAAAGGAGAAGAAGCACATGGGATGAATTCCGTTTGGGCTTTAAGACGGATGAAGAATATGTTTTATTAATACAATCGAATGTTTCCAAAGGTTTTTATTTGATCAGAATGAAGAAAAAAACTTTGTTTATAATCAATAAATGTTGAAAAATAATTGTGTATATTTTGGATTGATCTGAGATGAAAAAGAAAAGAGAGTTGAATAAATACAATGATTGTCATAATTACACGAGATGAAAAGAAGAAGAATCGTGCTCCCCTTCCTCCCTTAAATAGCCACCTCTCATCTCTCCTCCACCTCAACTTCTCCCTTGATTTTCTCTTTTATTTTCAGAACCGACTCAATGCATACGGAGGCCTAGTCTTCACTTGCTTGACTTCCTCTTTAGACAAAAGAGTCATCATCTGAGTTATTATTTAATGGGCCCTTTAGGTGGATCGAAATCTGGATCCAACAGTTGCCCCCCCCAGTATCCATAGCGAGATCTTGAGGTTTTGGATGCGAATTGGGTCTTGGTTATTGACCTTTATATGCTCCCATGACTTATATGTTTACATGGGGCTGCTTGAGAACTATTCGATTAAGTAATTACTCATCGAACTATTTAAGGGGATCATTTGGGAGGTTTAGGCTCCTGCAGGAGTCTGGCTCCTTTTTGAATTTTGCTTCGGGTGGTTCAGGTTTACCTGAATACCCTTAGTTGAACCTCAAGATTACAAAGATCTTTGTGAGAGACTAGGACTTGCGTGTTCAGTTGTTTTTTCTTTTCCTCTTTTTCTTCTTAGACCTTTATATGGATGTTAGGTTTCTGGGATCCCAGGAGCGTTAGGTTTCTGGAAACCTTTGAGCGTTAGGTTTTTGAAGACCTTTGAGCGTTAGGCTTTCAGGAACCTGAAATGAGCAATAGGGTTTCAAAACCTTTAATTTTCAAGGATTCTAGGAACCTTTGAGAAATCAGGTTTCTGGGAACCTGAAATTGATGTTAGGATTTTAAGACCTTTGAGAAATCAGGTTCCTCGGAACCTGAATTTGATGTTAAGATTTTAAGACCTTTAGGTTTCTAGGAACTTGATTTGATGATAGGATTTTAAGACTTTTTATGTTTCTAGGAACCTGATTTGATGATAGGATTTTAAGACCTTTTAGATTTCTAGGAACCAGATATAATGATAGGATTTTAAGACCTTTTAGGTTTCTAGGAACCTGATTTGATGATAGGATTTTAAGACTTTTTAGGTTTCTACAAACCATATATAGTGATATGATTTAAAGACCTTTAGGTTTCTAGGAACCTGATTTTAATTATAGGATTTTAAGACCTTTAGGTTTCTAGGAACCTGATATAATGATAGGATTTTAAGACCTTTTAGATTTATAGGAACCTGATTTGATGATATGATTTCAAGACCTTTAAAGTATCAGGTTTCTGTGAACCTGTACTTGAGTGATAGGATTTTAAGATCTTTGATTGCTCAGGTTTCTCGGAACCTGAATAAGTTGTAAGGATTTTACATTAGGTTTCTTGGAACCTGAATCAGTTGTAAGGATTTTAAGACCTTATGTATTAGGTGTTAGGTCGGACCTTCAAATGTCTGGTTCCTAGGAACCTAGATTAGACGTTAGGTCTCTTCGGACCCTTAAATGTCTGGTTTCTGGGAACCTGAATTAGACGTTAGGTCTCTTCGGACCTTTAAATGTCAGATTTTTGAGAACCTGGATTAAACGTTAGGTCTCTCCGGACCTTTAAATGTCAGGTTTCTAGGAACCTGGATTAGGCATCTCTCTGGACCTTTAAATGTCAGGTTTCTAGGAACCTGAATTAGGTATTAGGTCTCTCAGGACCCTTGAATGTCAGGTTTCTAGGAACCTGAATTACATGCTAGGTTCATACGAACCTTTAACTAAGCACCAGGTTTCTTGGAACCCGGAATAGGTGATAGGATTTTAAAACCTATGACTGAGCGTCAAGTCTCTGGGGACTTGTGATTAAGTTTCAGGTCTTTTGGAACCTGAGATTGATGTTTTAACATCATGAAATCTTCTAAGCAAGTGATGCTTCTTGGTTTCTGATTTCCAGGTGGCGAAGGTCCTTGGCCTTTGGTTATTTATTCAGACTTGTGTATTTCTTGAACGACATACAAAGTGATTAATAAGATGGGCGTTGAACTCATTCTGTCGAGCTACCTACGTACCCTGTCAAGGGATCAAGCCTAGCGTAGTTCGATTGTTTTGATAGTACCTAGTGATAATATTTCTTGAGGTTCATGGCGCTCCATGATCGTATTTCTGGTATCCTAGTTCATACTTTTACAAGCTTGCAAACTCTGGGACGTACCATGTGGATGATCCGATATGGACCTTCCCATTTGGTACCTAACTTCCTGGTGCCTTGCTCTTTGGTGTTATCAAAAACTTTTTGCAGTACAAGGTCTTCTACTACGAGTCTCCGAGGTTTCACCTTGGAGTTGTAGTGTCGAGCCATTGCTTGTTGGTAGTTTTGTATGCGAATCATTGCCTGATTTTGGCATTCTTCGGTTAGGTCTAGGTTGTTTAGCAACAACTGGTCATTGGTTTTGGAGTTTGAGGTACAAAGGCTTAGTTGGAGGCTTCCAACTGAGATTTCGGCTGGTACTACGGCCTCCATCCCATAAGCTAAAGAGAAAGGGGGTTGCCTTTGTAGCTCTTTTTGTGGTAGTACGGCGTGCCCATAGAACCTCAGGTAGCTTATAGGACTAAGACTTCTTGTTGGTACCTAAATGTCTTTTGAGGTTTGCTAAAATTGATTTATTGGTAGTCTCCGCCTGTCCGTTTCCCTGAGGGTATCGAGGTGTGGACGTAGTGAGGCTTATGTTCCATTTTTCAGAGAAATTTGTGAAGTCGTCAGATATAAATTGCGATTCGTTTTCTGTTACGATTTCGTAGGGGACCCCATGGTGGCATATGATGTCTCGCCACACAAATCTCTCTACTTCGAACTTGGTTACTTGCTGGAGAGCCCAGCGTCTATCCATTTCGTGAAGTAATCGGTTAGGACTAACATAAACCGTAATTTCTGTTGTCCTTTCCCTGAAGCAACCAATGGTCCTACGATATCCATGGACCACCGCATAAAAGGGTATGGTGCATATATCGATGAGAGTTTTTTGGTTGGTAAGTAAATGATCGGAGTGTGTCTTTAACTTTTATCGCATTGAGACGAGTAGGTCTCGCAGTCTATTATTATAGTTGGCCAAAAGTATCCTTGTCTTTTAATTCGGATGGCTAAGGCTCGACCAACTAAATGGTTTCTGCAAGAGCCCTCATGTACTTCTTTCATGAGCTTAAGGGCATCAAGGCTGTGAACGCACTTCAGGTATGGTCCTGACATGCTTCGCTTGTAGAGATTGAAATCGATTATGCAATACCTTGCACTTAAGGCTTTGAGTTTTCGAGCCTTCCACTTATGGAGGGGGGTGTTGCGCGGTTGTTTAAAGGAAACAAAAGGCAACAAAGCTTTAAAATTTATAAGCCCGTTTCCTAACAATCACACAATCCGCAAGTGCACGGATATGCTATTATAGGACTTTGGGGTCGAACCACAAGGAGCAAATCTTAGCTAGATAAATTCAAACTTTAAGAATACACAAGCGTTCTTAAGCTAAGCCAATAGAAAAAGGGAGGTTTTAGTTTTTGTGATATAAGGAAATCAAATCAAGGAAACAAAAGTAGACAAAGAAACTAAAGCATAAAGTAGAAACTTAAATAAATAAGCAAGTAAAGGCAATAAGATGAAGATGGATCTTGGGATGATGGTTATAGGTTCGGGTTCAATCTAGAGGTGTGATGGACTTTGGTAAGACTTTATTGGAGTATCAAAGCTATTCCTAGACTAAGGATCCCTATCTAATCGATCAACCCACTCTCGTGACGGAGATCTATTCACCTATACACACTACAAGGCTGAACTCTCGTTTGTTGCCCATCTAAGTATGCATATGATAGTATATCTTAAGCCCTTTTAGCCATCTAGCACCTAGGTAACATCCACTCTCATGGGCCCAAGTGAAAGACATAGATCTAGTTCTC
>OVAN01010878.1:0-15255 GCA_900406275.1 Anastatica hierochuntica
TTAAAACGTTCAAATCGGGAAAATGTATCTTGAAAACCACTTCAATCCCATTTGAAACGTGAAGCAAACAAAAGAAAAACAGCAACCAGACTATAGCCGGAAGTGAAGCCGAAAAGACAGAAAATGAACNGCCGAAAAGACAGAAAATGAACCGGACTCGCCGGATACTAAACCGAAACAGCGTCGGAGTTATTTACAACCAAAAAAACCGAACCGACAATCGTCGGCCGGTGAGGAACGATTCTCTCTTTAGAACTTCAGAAGAGAGAGAAGAGAGAGAGCACTCTAATTTATTTTTTAACTAATTTCCGTTCAATCACCTTCTTATATAACTAATGTTTTTCAGTTAAATACAATTAGTAAACCAAAGTCAATTTCATTAAAATTAAATATTAAACCAATCGACTAGTCTAATATTCTCCCTTAAAATGACATTGTAGTATAAACTGAGGACAACACCATCTTTCTATTAAGATTATAAACTGAGTAGGATACAATGGTTTAATAAACAAGTCAATCAACTAAATATTTGTACGTACATGAAGAGTTTTGATCGAACCACTCTCAATCTTCTCACGTATCTTGTAAAAAACTAATTCGACATTTTTTTCTTTTCATGAAATACTACATTGCTAGTAAAATGACAAAGTCGCAACAAAACTCCACATGTTTACCTTGATGTATTTGAAACTCATTAAGAAAATTCACCAACCGAATAAAGGAGAGAAAATGTTATAGCTCCATACTCTGATTCAGTCGAGGAGAGTGAAACTGTCTGTTGTTTCTTAAAATTTCAAGAAATGAGAGAATGACTAAGAAACATATAATACCTCAATGTATATCGTCTAGTATCAACATAACCCATTGATCACATGTAAACCCTTGAAGAACCAAATTAGATTATGTAGAGTAGAATAAAACCTTCCCAATTGTTTCTTTCAAGTAATGCAAAACTTTATATGTTGTTTGAAGATGAGAATCCTTAGGAGCATATGAGAATTGATAAGGATAGAGTCATTTTCAAAAAAACACTTTACTTCTTGGATCACTTGCGAACCCGTTATGTCCCTGAAGCTTTGAAAGAAACTGGCCGGCATACCATCCCCTCTTGGACTACTATTTCTTTTAATCGCTTTTGCTGCTCTTTGTATTTCAGTATCAAAGACCTCCTTCATAAGATCTCTATTCATGGGTTGAGTCACTCTCGGCGTAAAACCTTGCAGTAGATCCGTAGGGGTAGTAAGATTAGAGGAGCGGAAGAGATTTTGATAATAAGACACATAAATTCTTCCTTTTTCATTCTCTACAAAGACTGGACGAAGTTTCTCATGCGACGGGCTTTAGATTTCCCATGGGAAAAGTTTGTGTTCTTGTCGCCATGTTTGAGCCAAGACTTTTTGCTTCGTTGTTTCTTGTAACTTTCTTCCTCTTGTGACGCTTTCGTGAGCTCATCTTTCATTCAAAGTAAAGCAGACAGGTTGGGGTTAAGCTCATCTCTCATGTTGCAACTTCTCCATCAAAACCTTAGGATTCGAGACTGACTTCCTCTTCCAGTTCGATAATGCTTTCCGACAGTTCACTATACGATCTTATACGGCTCCTCTAGCAAATGTATTTTGCTTGTTCCAACCATCTTTGATCACTTGTCTAACTTCCTGTTTTGGAGATCCAACGTTTGTCGAAACAAAACGACCCTTGAAACTCGTCTTTTTCCAAGAGCTCTGATAATTACCAGATGATGATCGGAACCCCATCTCCTAAGGAACTCAGCCTGTGATCTCGAAAATAGAGTAAACCATTACGCATTACCAAACACTTTATCTAGCCTGCATTGAATCGACATCTTCTCCTCGGGTCCATTTGCGTTGATAACCTCTCTAACTCTTGCCCACGAGAAAGCATTACCAGAATATGAGAGTTTTTTTATTCTGCAATCACTGATGAAAGAACGAAAGGCTGCAAAAGAAGATACGGCACGAGTCGGGCCACCTATCTTCTCTGAGTTACTCAAGATTTCATTGAAGTCGCCAACTTAAAGCCAAATTGCGTCTCTATTAACCCCAAATGACTTAATAACCTCCCACACTTCTGCTCTTCTTTGCCTCACCGGATCACCGTACGTGAATGTGATGAAGTAGGAGTTAGTGTTAAACTCTACCTTCACATCAATCCATCTGTTACTTGATGAAATTATATCTACTTTGTGTCTTTTTCTCCAAAATAGGGCCAAACCACGACCACCAATACCCACCAAATTCACCAAGTAGACATGATCATAACCCAACGATCTTTTAAAGCTTGTAACATAGTCAATAGAGTTTTTAGTCTCTAGGAGAAATAGGAAATCTGGGACATGTCAACTACACATATCCTCTAGACGTCGAATTGTCAAGTTGCCTCTCAGATAGTTCCAAATGAGTGTCGTCATTGAGAGGTGGATGATTTCAGGTGAACCATCAAACATTCCTGTTGCTTAGCAGCCTTAGACAAAACCTCTAGTTCATTTCTGCCTTCCTCTTGCCACTTTTATCTGACTCTTGATAATGTACAAGTTTCTGTATTGGGTCAACATTATCACCTTTCTTTATATCAGCTTTATTCCGACGAGACCAAGATGTTGTGGGCTTTTTTAAACTACTTGTTTTCCCATTAGTTGATGGTGATTTTTAATTCCACACTCCCTATCTGAAAAGAAGGTATAGAGAGTTGCAGGGCTGGATGCAAATCACATTCCTCCAGAGTACGATCACCATGTGAGGAGCTCCGGTATATAGATAGATGAGCATTCTTTAAATCGTGTTTGTGAGGTCGTGACTTGAGCCATATTCTGAGATGCAACAATCTTATCTGAATCTTCACTTACTCGTTCCTCACTTCTCTGTTCTTGATTAGCAGGGAGAGTAAGATTTGAATCTTAATTATTCTTGAGGTTATACTTTTCCTTATTCAAATCATTATCACTCTCTTATCCTTTACTATTCAACCCTTCAACATTTGCTTCCATAAATCGGTAGTCAAAAACTCTGCTTTGATTCTTATTGAGATGAGAACTGATGATTGGCCAATCTTCAAGCTTTAGGTATGAGGGTTGTGCTTCAGGGTTCACAAATAACTCATTTAGAACTTTCTTCATTCTGAATCCTCTAATCGTCTGTTCGGTCGTGTCATCGCAGAGCATATAGAGTTTCATTTTTTCAAAGACCTCCGGAGCAACTAAGTTTGGTAAATGAGCAAACTTAGTTGGAACAGTGGGGGCTAGCATTGGCATTAGCTGCTCTACCAAGTTGTTATGATGTATCCTTGGGTGGGACGAAGGCATTCTCGTCATGAGTGAAGCAGGAGCTGCTGGATTTTTTCTAGAGTCTATTCTGCAGCCATTGACAATTTTGTTTCTCGTGTGTAAGGCGCATGCAGTGAAAACACTTCTTGCAGACTCTCTCATACTCAACTTTCACGCGTGTCGCACCCCCATTTAGAAGATTGACTGTTTTAAAGTCCCACAGAGGTTGATTCAAGTCAAGAATAACCAAGACTTTAACATAACTCTTGAGATAAGGCTTCTCTTCGTCAAATTCAATTTCCTTTACTGCACCAATACAGTTTGCCTCTACCCGGATTGTCTTCAATGTACGGTAGTTAACTGGTAGATTGTGGAGTCTCAACCACACAGGGACTGCAGAAAAAATATTGGAGGGTTCTCGATCCATTTATCTAACACCATGCCCCAATAATCAAAAGTCCAAAATTCGTGCTTCAAGACGGTTTTTATATCCGATTATAGTCCAGAAATGAACTGAAATCTCTCGCGGGATAAGGTTATGCCACGAACTCGTTCATAGATCTTCCAAATTTCGGGCATAATTCTAAGCATCCTGGACATGTTTTGCCTTTGAGGATTAAGAAATCTCCCGATAAGACTACTATTATTTTGTAGTGTAGCCGTAAAGCTTTCGTCGTCCGGAATATCTATTGGCTCATCTTCTTCGATTGACATTGCTTGTAGAGCTTTGTTCAAGTCACCGTCCATTACTAGAAGAAACAAAAGTAGTCTTCTCCAAGCTTTGGTTCTTGATATTGCTAGTTTGAGATTACCGTCGTTACAGACCAAATGCACGACAAAGCTATAGAACCCTATTAAAACCGTGACTTCCCTTAAATGGTTGAGAAAATGAAGATTCGTTTGACCAAGAAAGACAAGAATCGGCGAAAGATCTTGGAATAGTTCCACATTCACAATGGGGACGACAAAGATATTTTCCTTTCATAAAAAAACTTCATTCAGAAAAAGCAAGTGAGAGTCTCTAACCGAAAAAGAAAGTTTTGAGCTCATTTCCAAAAAAAAGAAACTATTTTTTATCTATATCGCAAATTATTCATTCAATAACACTAAGCGGTAAAAGCAAAATTATTGGAAGCTCTAATAAGAGTCTCTTAAAAAGAATATTACTATTTTAATTATGAGTTTTTAAAATCTTAAGAACCCAACAGTAATATTTTTTTTTTAAAAGGCACTTCCCAAAATATCCAATAATCATGCTCAAAGGTACATAATTGTCAAACAAAATAGAACTCAAAGAAGTTTCCACATGGTCGACGCGAGTGCAACTCGGAAGCTCTTCGTCCTCCTACTCTGACTTTTCTTCCGATTGCAAAAGAAATCTCGGGAATGAGAACTCTGGAATTAGCTTTACCGCCATCTCCGGCATCTCTAGTTCCTTCTTTCAACCATTCCGCCGCACGGACCACCGGAAACGACCTCAGAACCAACTTCGATGTTCAGCTTTGCCTAAGGAAACCCAAGCACCAAAAACCACAACCACAACCCGTCGTCGTTGTTCGACCCCAGATTCAGATATATACATCTCCAAAATCAAGACCTCGATGCTCAACTTCTGATATTCTTAGACTAATTGATTCTCTTTCTCTGCCTGGAAACGAAGATCTATACTCTTGTCTTGTGAAGGAATCAACCAGATCATGCGATCAGCGTGGAGCTTACGAGCTACAAGTGCATATCATGAACTCCAGAGTCAGACCCACAACGACTTTTCTGAATCGACTTCTCCTGATGCACGTGTCTTGTGGGCGTCTTGATATCACACGCCAAGTGTTCGATAAAATGCGTCACAGAGATTTCCATTCCTGGGCGATCGTTATCCTTGGCTGTATTGAAATGGGTGATTACCAAGACGCTGCGTTGCTCTTTGTTTCGATGCTGAATCACCAGAATGGTGCTTATAAGATTCCACATTGGACCATGGGCTGCGTTCTAAAAGCTTGTGCTATGATCAAAGATTTGGGGTTAGGGAAGCAGATTCATGCGTTAAGTCAGAAGCTAGGGTTTATAGAAGAAGAAGATTCATATCTTTCAGGTTCCTTGATACGTTTCTATGGGGAAGTCAAGTGTTTGGAAGACGCTAACCTTGTGTTACACCAGCTCCCCAGTGCTAACACCGTTGTTTGGGCAGCGAAAGTCACTAACGACTACAGAGAAGGAGAGTTTCATGAGGTAATCCGCGATTTCATGGAAATGGGTAAGCACGGGATCAAGAAGAACATCTCAGTCTTTTCTAATGTTTTGAAAGCATGCACATGGGTCCATGATGGTGGGAGAAATGGGAGAGGACTGCATGCGAATATCATAAAGCTCGGGTTCGAGTCAGAGAGTTTGATCCGGTGTCGGTTAATTGAGATGTATGGGAACTATGGGATGGTGAAAGATGCCGAGAAGGCGTTCACTAATGAGAGAAGCGTTAGTTGCTGGAATGCTATGGCGGCAGTTTATATGCATAATGGATTTTACATCGAAGCCATCAAGCTTCTCTATCAAATGAAAGCAACTGGTATAAAAGTAGATGACAAACTCTCTAGCGAAGTCAATCTCAAAGCCCACCATTGGATATAGCAAAGAATAGATAAAGAAAATGATGAACCTGATATGCAATTATCTCTGTATATATAAGAAAGAGTAATTAGGTCAAAGATACATTGCTTGTTTGTTTTGCACAGTGAAATTTGTAAAATAATTGTTACGAAAAATTCAGGAAGACAGTAAGCTTACATTCATATTCCCAAAATGGTTCGGATCTGATCTGGTGGGTGTCGGGCGAGAGATTTCGGATCTGGATACCCGTTTTGTTGATCCGTTACAGCTCGATATATAACCTCGTAATCTTCAGCTAAAGTTTTAGCGACCCTTACACAAGCTTCGGACCTGAGTTTAGGGACTTGTATCTGCTCGAACTCGGGAAGAGAACCTTCGCTTCCCAAAACTAGGCCAAAGAAGGCCTTGAGGCATTCAGACAGTGTTGTGGGTGATGTGTCTTGACGTTCAGACAAGGGTAGCTCGGTTGTGGAAGAGCGGAAGATTTGCATTTTGTCTGAAAGACCGCATTTTTGGAGGAGTGTATCGACTTCTTTCTGGACGAGGAGGTTTATGTGGTTCTCGATCATAGATCCGATGTTGGTTACATATTGGGATGCGACATCGTGTCTTAGCAATGGTTGCTGGATCGCGCATAGACAGTTGATGAGGAATATTTTCGAGGGTGTTGCATTATTCTGTAAAAGAGACATAGGATATGAAATTTTTGTAACATTTTTTAGGTCAAGAGCACGGATGCATAAAACCGTTACTGTGTTGTATATGTGAATGATACCTGTGGTGGAGATGGGCTGCTGGAGAGTAGAGCATCAACTGAAGTTAATTGGCTTGAGTCGGTACTTGTTCTGCTTCTTCTAGACATCTGGCCGCTCATCTTTGATTTGTGTGTCTCTGCGGCTAGCTCGCACATCTGTGGAATTGAGAAAGTTGAGAAATTGCTTTCAATGCAAATCATAGTTTTGATGGGCACGTTATTGCAGAAGTTTGCTCCTGCTCTCATATACCTTGATGATTGGGTCAAGCAGAGCAGAGAGGACGGGATCAAAAGCTGGTTTCTTTCCTAAAGCGGAAACCATCATGCTATTGTAGTTCTCAATAATCTCAAGAGTTAGAGAAACTCCTTCTCGGACAGCTGGAGGCGGAGAGAGATCGATAGCTACAGGTGGAGGGTATCGTAGAAGTTTCTCCCCTCTGGTTTTTAGAATGTCGAAGAAGGTTTTCTGTGCAGCATCCTTTACCATCCCTATTGTATTACACAAAGCAGTGTCTCGCCCAAGTAAATCTGAGATCTGCAAGGTGAGGAAGAAACCATTGGATTAGACAGAAACTATGTGGAGCTACAAGTTCTAGAAGAGATATAAAAACTCACAGTGTAGCTGTAGAACTCCAAGGTGTTGGTAAGTTTATAAGATATAATAAGACTTGGTTGAGACTGCAGAACTTGTTCGACTCTCACTTTAAATGGCCGGCAAACTCCTTCAAAAATTCTATCCAGAACAAATGTGAAATCAGATTCTGCTGCCTTTAGGGAATTATTCTCAGAGCTATTCTTCCCAGCGGATTTATGGTCTGCTGAGTCTATATCAAATAAGGCATGAACCAGTTCTCTTTCTGATGCCAAAGCCTGCAACCAAAATAACGAAAAGAATATTTACGCAAAATGTTTGTGATATCAGTACTCGATTCACACGCTTAATCTGTCCGAATTTTTCAATATGCTACATATATTGTTGAGTGTATGAAACAAACCACCATTTTGACATAGTAGCACGAGGATTACATGCAAGACTCATAGGAGAAGAAATTTGGTCACAAACCTGATGCAGCCACCCAAGCATGTCACCCACGTATCGTAAGGGATCATGGGCATGAACTTCAATGGGTCTAGGCATTCCTCCAGGTCCCCCACGTGTAAGAGCACTAATAAACCTTCTAAACAATGCATTGTGCCTAAGATTCCCTACCTGTATGATTTGAAAGAGTTCGTAAAAAGTTCCGGAGAAATGGCCCATATCATAACAGTTCAACAGAGACCAGACTTCCGTGAAATCGAAGGACTAACCTCCTCTGCACAATACTTGAAAAGAACAGGTCTTTCTTTAAGACAACGAACAGCATTCCTCAAAAGCTCACTCACCTCTGGGTTATCGGTATCACCCAGTTTCCTACACTCAGCCTGAACCCACCTAGAAGAATCAAGATTTCTTTTATATCACATTCCATACTCAGAAAGTCAAAATTACTATGAAACTCTAGGCTCACAGCCAAAAAAAAATCTTAATAGTGAATGTTCCTCTTTGACAGGCCCAGTCCTGGGTTTTCCTGTTCGTCAAAGGCAAATTTAGAAACACGACCTTTTTCCAAAACAAATCATTGCTCTTCAAAAACAAACAACCAATGCAAGTTTTGATATATTTGGATCTGAACTTAACCAAATAAATATGATCCTCCATTTATATTTGGACAAAATGTTTTCGTTTGGAAAATTGAAACTCTGTTTGTTTCCATGCTAGGAAAGAGCATACGTAATGCATTCTACAGAGAGAGCAAAAGCAAACTAACAGGTGTAATAAGAAACACATTGGAGGAGTTCAGGAAACACTAAACCATTCAGGTTCCAAACAAGCAATTACGAATTCCTGCTATCAACAAGTGTTCTTCAAAATCTTGGAAAGAAACAGATAAGTACCTGCAAAGGCGCTCATATGCTCCTTCTTGATATACAGCCATCATATCCATCAGTTCCAAGCCTGCACGCTGCATAAACGTCCAATACATACAGAGTCAATACTAGCCAGGACGATCCAATTTGTTCGGTGAAAAGACGGAAAATTTACCTGATGGTGCGTCCTGAGAAGCAATTTGCAATTGGAATGAATTTCTTGAACATGAGACAAAGCTCGGAAGAAATTCTCGTCCAACTCATCTTCCCTAAGCGCTTTAATCTACGAAATTCCATCAAAAAAGGCAACATTCATTCCACAATGCAGAGAGTAAACACCCATTTCAGATCTGATCACCACTGAAGGATGATGCAAAAGCTCACTCACTCACCTCATCGTTTGACAGCTGGTAATCACGAAGAAAGCAATTGACGATCTCCTGCCTCTGAGTAGTGATATCAAGTTCTTGCTTTAGCCTCTCGGTGGTAGTGATGATATCGCTGGTGGTAGCCGCCGAGGTGCTTAGCGCCGCCGCAATCTTATCGCAGCAATCAGCTAAAGCGTTCACTTCCTCCTCCACGCGATCCAATGCGATCTGAGTCGAATCAGCCGCGCTAAGGAACTCGCTGTTGATCTGAAGCGCGCGCTTCTCGATCGTCGATCTGAGATTCCGCCGGGCGTGAGCACTGTTGTCGTCATAGAAAGAGGACAAAGCATTCAGCGACGCAACCAGATCCGGACTGTCCGTACGACATTCCAATACCTTCTTCAGCTTCCGAGATAATCCCGGAGCTAATCCCACCGTCGACGCCATTTTTACTCTTGCCTCCTTCGGTTTTCTTCTAGTAACGATCTCTCGGCATTTGCCTCTTCGATCTCTTTGATGATTTTGGACGGATCTGATTTGCTTCAATGATGGGCGAAATAAATCGGGCCCTTTTAATATTTTCCGTTATGGGCCTTTACCTCTGGGCTTTTACATATATGTCAGCCCACTTAATATTTAGCTTGTGGGCCATAAACACACTAATTACAAATTCTGAGGTAAAGTAAAAAACTTACCTAATGATTCTACTCTCTAAAAATATCTCAGACAATTTTAAACTCTCAATGGTGATTTAATACTGGTACAGGACTAATCCTGATTTATGCAAACAAGTTTTAGATCGGCTATATCCATCATAATTTGTTGAAACCTATCAAATTATTAGTAACTGCTACATGCTGGTTCTAAATGTCACAAGAATTTTATCCGGACAAACAAACGCATTCTGCTATAAATTGGTTGGATTTTTTTTTGACACAAAAATGTTATTCTATTATTCAAACATGAGGTGGTGTAACAAGTCACACCGGAATACAACAATCTACAAAAAAGTAACAATATGATGTCTAACTAAACGAGCTAAAAACTCTGTCTTTGAATTTGAACTTCGTGAAATATATAAAATCTTGAAACGCGGTAAAGCATTCCTCTCTCTCGAACTCTTTTAGCTCCGTCGCAAATTCCTGAGATTATCAATGATACGAATAACATCTTGATTATCGGTGTCGAACTCCTAGATCTCAGAATGGACCGTCATGCTCTGCATCGTCCAAATCAACGCTTCAAGCTCTATGTGGAGAGGGATATTCGTCGAATTTGGTTATGAGAACCCATCCATGCATATTCTCCATTCTCTCTATATAATGACCATCCCAATCCATTATATATGTTTGATAACTTCCAGCAGTCATCCACTAAGCATAGATTACGCAAGCATATGACTTTTGTTTGTGTACTCCGCATTTCTGAAATCGTCTGTAGTTTGTCCTCATTCGCCCTCGTCCATGCCCGCCATTCAAAAATGGCATGACTAACAATATCAGAGACCTTTTTTTGTGATCCCTTAAAAGAGTTTTTCGTTCCTTGCATTCCAAATAAATCAAAGGATCCAAGGGTAAAACCCGTATCTTTCCATACTCTAATATGCAATTTAGTGAACAAAAACCATTGATATAATAAAAGTGGATCTACAAAGATAGTAACCTAAAAATAATATACAGTAAGGTTTAAATAGTTTTAAGATTAACCTATGCTATTAGCTTATAAATAAACTTAACGTTTGATAAAATTATGTGCTGTTTTTTAAAATCACTTTTGTTAATGAATGGGCGGTGCAAAGTTAATTAAGTATAGTGTTAGAGTGCAAGAAAATAATTAATAGGAAAGGGAAAAGCGAAAAAGAAGGATGGAGGAACGAGTGAGCTGTGGTTAGGCTTCAACTAAAAGATGATAATTAAAAAGAGGAAATAATGATTAGGTCCAAGTGGGTTTTACGGACCCGACCAGGCTGGTCTTTATTTTGTTTTATTAGCACTGAGCAGTATTCTATTCCAAAAACACTCTCTCTACGCAACCAATTTTAAACAAAGAATACGGTGATCCATCTAAAGAGACAGAACTGATAGAAGTCCACCCCCCCCCTCCTCCCCCCCCACACAAACAATTATCTAACTAATTAAAAGTACATCATTCTGCTTTCTCCTTCCTTCCACGTCAGCTCACAGAGACAACCCCTTCTCGCGCCACGTCAGCTTCGAACAGCATGTTGTTCGACCACTACACGCCATGCCGTTCCATCAACAAGAACAACAGCAAACGGCAAGCACTTCTCGCTTCCACAGTAGCCCAACACAGACTCTGAAGAAATACAGATTCTGAAAATAACAAACAACAATGACAAGTTTTCTCGATTTGGATTTTATCTCACCACCGATCATTGTTATAAGAGCAGAGTTGCGACCAGGAGTCGAAGCCGCTGTTTTCTGTTGTCGAACCCAGTAAAAAAAAGCAACAATTTACGAAATTGGGTAAGAACCCTAAACAAGCTTTGAAAATTGAAAACTTAGAAAAAGCTCCTAAATTTCACTCATTATCTCTGTTTCTTCTTCGTTCTCCGATTTTTAAATTTGATAGATTCGTAATCACTACCAAAGACTCACTTGCAAAACAAAGAAAAAAATACAAATGACTATATTGCCCCTGCTCTCTTATTAGTCCATATCTAACTTAATTATAATAATTGCTCTTGAATAGTCATAAGGGCAAAACTGTAAATAAACCTTATTAGTGCACGTCCCATCAAAGCCAGCTTGCCTTTCCAAAGGGTAATTTAGTTTTATCAATTCCTCTTCCTTTGACTCTACTTGTGAAAAAGAAAAACCTCTGATATGTGAAGCAGAACAAAGCAAAACAAAATCCAGAGAGAGAAGAAGAAGAAGAAGAGTGAGCTTTAATGGCGGATACTCACGTCACAGAGAGAGAAGAAGAAGAAGAAGAAGAGTGAGCTTTAATGGCGGATTCTCACTCCCTCAACAATCAGCTGTGAAGACCCACTTCTATCTTCGGTTTACGTTTATGGGTTTTCTCGGCGTATGCGTTGGAGCCGTCATCGTTCTTCTATTATTCATTATCTCTCTTCGGTTCATCTACAGAAGAAGCAAGAAGGAGAAATCTCTTAAGACGATTACTCTGGAATCTCTCTGTGTCCACGTAACCTCCCACCCAAAACCCCTCCCCCTTTGTGACACGTCAGATACAAAGTACATGCTGTTTATGGAGCACACGCGCTGCTGTTTTGCTCAAGAAAAAACACACGCCCTCCCAGCCTCAGTCTTAGGTAAAAACCACACACATGTTTCCTTTCCAACACCATCTCAACGAGGCCCAACTCCATAATCTGAATATTAAAAATGGGCCCAACTAAATAAACTCCTCCATCTCTCGGTAAGCCTCGCCGGAACTTGAGTCCTCCCAAAACAAACCCTAACCCGCCGACCTTCCCGACCTCACGATTGAGCTCCTCCACTGGTATCACTCCCCATCTGTAACGCCTGCAATCAATTGATGCAATTGGTGGGGCAATTAATTGACCAACTCCCCACGTCCTCCACTCAGAACGACTCTATGGGGTTTATATATACCGAACCCGTGAAGAGCAAAACTCAGTACATCCATCCTTCTGTCTCCAAGCCTTTCACAGAGCATTCCACCGATCGCCTAAGAACACCTCTGCTCAATGGGAACCAAAACATTGGCGGTGCTTGACGACACTAACAGCGTCTTCTGCAATGAAGAGGTGGGTATCCGAGTTCTCCACTCTTGGGAGGCTCGCAATTACAGGAAAGGACAACTTCTTATGGGCCAAGAACTGCTCCTTCTCGACTCTCAGGTATCTCACCGCCGTGTAATTAAACTAAATGACAACTTACAACTCTGCTCTTACTAACAAACTCATGGTTCGGATATCGTGTTTCCAGTCCACTGCTATCCAGGGATTTATCCCAGCAAGTCGCCTCCCACATTTCGTGGATGTGATTCATGTTGGGAGAACTTACACGATCCGACGGTTTATGCTGAAGCCAAGCCGTGATCGTTTCAAGGTCGCTGACAACAAGCACACAATCATATTCATTGACCAGACCGTTGTCGTCGAAGTCCCTGACAGTGGGACTGGTATCCCAAAACAGAGATTTAGAATCTGCCTCAATGAAGTCTTCTCAACCTGTCTGGATAAGGATGTTGATCTCTATGGTATGTTTTGTCTTTCAAAACTCTATTGCTAATACTCTGCTAACACACTCTCTCTGCAGACATTCTTGGGCAGGTGGTCCTTATCAATGGTGTTGCTGGGAGCATTGAAATAGGGGGCCCAAAGGACTGCGTCACTGTCCATCTGCGTTTGAAGGAGTAAGTAATAACCTAATTAGTGTTAGTAGTTAATGGAAATAAGCTACCCTGAACACCTTACAAATCTATTACTAATCTCTGTGTGAACTCTAATTACTGTGTTTGATGATGTTAGTGGGGAAACAATGCGTGCCTATCTTTGGAACAATGTGGCAGGCCAAGTCCGCCAACGGTGGGATAAGTTAGACACTAAACCGACAATCATGCTCCTTACAACAGTGAATGCCCGGACTCTTGGAGGTAGGTTCACGCGTTCCGAATATCTAACTAATAAAACAAAGTCATAGTTCCATTTATCTCAAAACCATATTTCTTAGCTTTGACAGAGAAGTACAACTCAGAAAAAACAAAGACATAAAGTCTTTCCCCTGAAAATGATTTTTGTAGCTATCTTGAAATATTTAATGCTTTTATAGGTGATGACAGAGATCTTTTCACTTTTTGAAGTTTAAGAAGTTTATGTTAGCATGTTAATCGTTATCTTGAATTAGAAGTTATAATACCTCCTATGACAGGAGATTTTCATCAATGATTATTTGCCCACAACACATGGCTGTAAATTTTTGCATGATAAAGTGAAACAAATATAGTGCTTTGTTATCATTATATCATCATCTCCTTCATGTCTATGTCCCGTGAGTCGTTAATCAGATATATGATGCGATCATATATGATAACCTAATGTTTTGCAGGTATTGTGTGCGTAAAGACAACGACATCTAGCCGAGTGTTCTTCGACACCGATGTCCCTGAGACCACAGAATTTCTGGATTGGTAAGTTGGCTTAACATATCTAACAATCAACTGTTAAATTTAAATCACCCTCTATTTTTCTGCCTTTGTTGTTCCCTAGGATTCACAAACCTTAGTGTTATACTATGATGATCTCTGGAAGAAGAATCTATGGGAAATAAAAAGTTTTAAAAAATTAAAACTAATAGTTTTGTTAGGTCATCAGTTATAGCTTATAGCCTTTTCCTATAAATCAGTAGAAAATGGAAATGGTAGATGTTTTAGGCTACGTGAATAAATACATGGCCAAATATACAAACAATAATTTACATATGGTACACGAACTAAATATATGTTGTTAGGTGAATCTTTGGTACAGTGGTCTAATGCTAAAATCAGACTTGACTTAGAACCCACTGACCAAACTTTTACTGGAAACAGGGTTCGCGCAGGAAGCCCAGGAATGGCGGTGAAAACTGGGTCAACCTCTGCAGTGACAAAAATTGAGACATCCACAATCGATGAGCTACACCAATTCCTTCAAACCGCAAACCCGGAGGTAATTTATTATACTATTAACACTGCCATACATCTTCATTTCTGGGAACTAAATAGAAGCCACCACTAAGTTCCCAATCCACAGACTTTCAAGAAAGCAAGCTTTTATGTCTACGGGACAATTGTGAGTGTTCCTAAAGTGCAAAAGTGGAACTACATATCATGCTCCACATGCAACTTTCAGCTAGGCAAGAACGGTATCTCTTTCCACTGCAGCAACTGCAACAAAACCAACAATGTAGGCCTTACCAAGTAAGCTCCCTTATGCTCCAACAAGTATAACATGATTAACATGGAAATGGAAACAAACATTGAGTATAGATACTCATTTTGTATTTTGATAAAAACTGGAAGTGGCAGACAATGAACAAAATGATTAACACAACAATGAAACAAAACAGTTTATAATTCACACTCATTTCCTGTTTAAAATCCTAACTGACAACCTTTAGATTCAACTCATATAATTATCATTTTGAGAATGATGCAGCACAACAACAGTTTAGATCTAACTCATATAAGCAACTCCCAACCTGTTTTCAGTATTTTTAACAACAATTTATCATTTGTTTTCCTCACACAAACATATTTTAACGAGATACATTTTGAATCGTACATATTTTAACAATTTATCATTTCTGCTGATACAAATAAATTTGAGCTAAACAACCAATCCAAATAAATTA
>OVAN01010879.1:833-15253 GCA_900406275.1 Anastatica hierochuntica
TCCTGGCGCCAAGGACAGAGCTTGGTCCTGGCGCCAACTGGCGCCAAGGACAGTGCTTGGTCCTGGCGCCAAAGACTGAGCTTGGTCCTGACGCCAACTGGCGCCAAAGACAGAGCTTGTCCCTGGCGCCAACTGGCGCCAAGGACAAAGCTTGGTCCTGGCGCCAATTGGCGNAGTGCTTGGTCCTGGCGCCAATTGGCGCCAAGGACTGAGCTTGGTCCTGGCGCCAATTGCTTGGTCCTGGCGCCAGTTGGCACCAAGGACTGAGTTTGGTCTTGGCGCCAATTGGCGCCAAGGACAGTGCTTGGTTCTGGCGCCAGTTGCCGCCAAGGACTGAGCTTGGTCCTGGCGCCAATTGGCGCCAAGGAATGAGCTTTATCCTGGCGCCAAGTGGCACCAAGGACAGAGCTTGGTCCTGGCGCCAGTTGGCGCCAAGAAGAACCTCCGGTCTCAGTTCCAATTGACGTCTAGATCGGTTTCCAGTTTAGCCGTCAATCAGTTCCAAGACTCATTCGTAGGTTTGGCGTCAATCGGCGTTTAGACATTTCTTCGAAACGATGCGGTTCTCCGATGGTCAAGGAGGTTTCGTATCATTCCGAAGTTCGTATTGCGAGGTCTGCCGAGAGTTATCTGTAAATCGTGGATGTTAACTTTAGCGTTCGGGCTCTTTAGTTGTCTGCGGAAGGATAGTTGATGGTATTTTCGTAATAACGTGCACTTTTTGGGTTATTTTATTTGAAATCCAGAAGTGAGACTTCTTCGTGAAGTCTCATGAAATCTCATATTGGTATTTTTGTAAATACACCACTTCGTGAATGATAGTTTAAAGCATTTTGAAAAGTGAGAGATGAGAGGCCTAGTATAGCCATTGACTCCAAAAAATGGTCTAACTTTACAAGAAACCCTGAAAAAATGATTGTGTTTTAATAAATTTTTTTTTTTTTGTCAAAACTGTGTTTTAATAAATTAGATTATAAAAATATGAGTATCTAAAAAATATATATTAATACGTTTGGAAAATGAACTCCTTTCAATAATGGTATAATTAATTATGCTGAATTTAAAAATGTAAAGTTAAGGATAAAACAAAGGTGAATTGTCCGATATCCAAAAAAAACTTAATAATGAATATACAGTGATTTTGTGATTCCGAACAAAATTAATAAAACAAATTGTACAATGGTTGACAAAAACTTCCGTCATTGACATGTCTAGTCTTTAATTTCTGTTTTTAACTTTTTCTTAATTTTTTTAAAAAAATTTATTTTTGTTCTTTATAGACCACTCTAATCTTTTGTTAAATTTGTAATTACAACAAAATGTTGAATGAAATTTTCCACCTACTAATAAAATCAGATTTTTTCGCACTAATAGAAATTTAAACTTTTCAAAACAAAAAAAATACTAATAAACCTCAAATTGTAGTAAACCTTTATAATTTGAAAAAAAAAAAAAAAATACTATCTCTAGTAGTAATACTATTTGGTTAGAAGAAGAAAGTGTATACAAAGTTAAATACCCCAAAAAATTAAAATTGTATTAAGCTTCGTTGGATTTTTTTATACATATGTTCAACTCTCTTCCTTTAATATGATATTATCCGCTTTGAGCTCAATTAGTATAGCCGCACAGATTTGTTATTGAGCTCCTTTCCAAAAAGATACTAAGTGGAGTTGAACATTACTTATATATTATATAGTCCCTTCTAATATTTCCGATATGGAACTTGGGTTGTATCTCAACAATTCTCCCCACAAATTAAAGACAACATTCACTTTTGTCCTCCCATCCAGCAAATGATCTTGGCACATATCTTGTCTTGGTTGTAATCTCGACTATTCACCACAAGTTATCATCACTCCATGATTTCGGATCACCTTGAGGGGCTTTCCTCCCACATAGTCTATATCCACGTCTCTAAGTCAATTTCCCAAACCTAGGCTCTGATACGGATTTTTTAAGCGGCTCCCACTTCAATCAACGCAGCGCAGCTTACACCCCCCCCCCTCTTCAGGTCTACACTTCCAAACAGTGAGCTTTGATATCACTTGTTAGATCTTTATAGACCACATGTCCAACTCCTTTCCCCTTAGTTTGATATTGTGCGCTTTGGGTCCGATTGGCAAAGCCCGCACGGATTTTTTATTGAACTCCTTCCCAAAAAACTTTATACTAAACTCTCGATGTGGGACTTGGATTTGTCTCATATCACAACAAGCTTCTACGCAATTATTAAATTCACTTCTAGCTAAAAGTAATATCTAAACTCAATTAATATCAGATTCTTTAAAAGTATAGATAAACTTAAAAGTAAAAATTAGTGTTTAACATAAAAACATAAAATAGAAATATTAATTACTAGAGAATAGTAATTCATCTGCAAATATAAATTTTACAAATAATCAAACGCCTATGAAAGTAGAACTGAAATTAACTTCTATGTACCTCTTAATCAATATCTAATATAATATTAGACATCAGAACTCAACTTATACCATAAGTTGTATAATATATACATAAACTTAAAAATAAAAAATAGTGTTTAACATAAACTGTTCAATGAAATGTTATTCTACATAAATAGACCGTACTAGAAGGTACAATAATATTTAGGACTAATTAGCTTAATATTACAAGGGGATTGATTAATTAAATTTGTAAAATTGTCAAAAAAATAATAATAATATAATAATGGGGTATTTTACCAAAAAAAACTTTCCAAAGTTAAAAGAGAAAAAAAATTGGGGGCGAAAAAGTAATTTGTTTTGTTAAAAGAAAAAAAATAATTTAAATTTTTACTAAACTACTAAAAAAGTCATTTAAATTTTCGGGGACATGAGATTTAATTAATAGTTTTTTTAATTTTCTATTACAATTTTCCTAATATTTATATAGATGAGAAATATTCGCCCAGATATAAAAAAAAAATATAAAATAATACAAAAAGGAGTTGTCTGAGACGATATAGTTGAGTATTGTATTGAAAATATATGCACTATTTTGATGCATGGTTAGTTAGTTAATTTTGAATTATTTAGTTATCCACCTAATTTTTCTAAATTTTGAATATTAATATTATGAGAAGGGATCAATATATACGTTTTGTCTTGAAGCAATGGAAGTCACATTGTCACGTTCTGCATGTGGGTGGACCTTACAACTCGAAGAAAGCCGACAAGTTAAAACTAACATCATAAGCATTAATTTACAAAGCCCTTTGAATTGTTCCACAATATACTCATGGTTTTATATTTTTAGATTCCTTCGCACAAACGCACAAAATCCTTATTTTACTGATACTATAACACGACAAACACATTGTTATACTTCTGTCGATAAGATTGATGATGTGTTGGATCTAAACTTGAACAGCTAACGAATAAAGGATTTGACTTAGGGGTTAGGGCCTAGGTCGTAAGCAATAAGCAAGTTTGATTATGTGTTGGATCTAAACCTCAATTCTTACTAAAATTTTGGAATATTGTCTATAGATTAGTGAACTTTAGGTTTAATGGACGTTATGGGATTCTTACATGTGTATCTACGAATTTGCATATCTATAAGATAAGTTGGTTCGTTTTAATTTATCCTCGTTACAAAAAGAATTAAAGATTCATAGAAAGATGTATGGGTGAACATATCTTTTTTTCCTCTCTTCGAAAGATTACATATTTCTCTCTCAGTCGCGAAATACAAAGAGATGAAAGAAAGTGAGGATGCATGGTCTCAGGTACAAATCTTCAAACGCAGCCAACGAATCAATAGTCTGGACCAACTCTTTAAAATCTGAAGCCCATTCTTATTTAAGTCCCATCACTGTTCCTTTTTTGGGCTCTCACCATTCACTATTGAACACCTTATATCTCCCAACAATATTTGGGTTTTAGCTTATTCTGAATCCAACCACTAGACTGTTAAGTGTTAGTCATTTGAGGTAAAACTAAACAAACTTGATTCGGCATTAAACCAATAACATTACGTCATTACAACTTTGTAACCTAGTGGATATACATTGGATCACCTTGTGGGTTTGTGCCTCTGTGGGCTTTTAAATGAGTAGCTCTTGAACCCTAACCATTGATTTGGGATTAACCTACACTGTCCAAAGTCGATTAGGTCAATAGAAACGATTAAAATTATTTAACAATTTAAGAATTATGTCTTTCAACAACCATATGTTCTTAACTTTATCTATTTTCACTTTTTTTTGGTATCAAATAGTTTGTCTCATGCAGTCTGAGAGATAGATTCACATACATACATTCCTTCTCTTTAATAACTTTATTTGACAACCTTCTAGTTACTTATTTCTCTGTGTTATTTTTCACCAAAGATATATATTAAGCATCTAATGTCTAATTAACTATTGGTTAATTAATTAGAAATTAGAATCTTGTGAGCTTTGGAGCTTTATGACATGAATAGCATGATACTACTATATAGTCCTGGGCTTTCGGGTATTCGGTTCGGTTACGGGTAAAAGTAATTCGGTTTCGGATATTTCGGTTCTAAAAATTTTGGACCCATCGGATATTTTTTTTTGTCTGGTTCGGTTTCGGTTCGGTTCTTGTCGGTTCCGGGTCGGTTCGGGTAGACAATTCTAGAAACCGTAAAATACCCGAAAAAATCGGTTCTAGCCCGGTTTTGGATATCCAATACTCGAAATTCAACTTTTTTACCCGAAATGATTACAAAATACCCGCAAATATTCAAAAATACCCGAAACAGATTCTATAACCGAAGAAAAAAGTCCATAGTTTAAAGTTGAAACACCAATAACCAAAAAGCTAAAAACATATTAATGAACATGTTTTTTTAAACGACTTATTCTTATAAATACATAAGAATATATTAATGAACATGTTTAAGATATATAAAATATAAACCGTATATATGCAACCTTATATACTTACGGTTCTTCGGTTCTCTGATTCGGTTATCGGTTGATAACCGCAACCGAACCGATACCCACGGTTCCACAGAATCAATACCTATCGGATATTTAAGCTTATATCGAAACCTAATCGAACCGATTTTTTCGGGTCGGTTCCGATTTGGTTTTTCGGTTCCGGATATTTATGCACAGGGTCGTCATATTTTTTTATTAAAGGTTCAATACAAAAACACAAAATACAAAATACGATAAAATTTTGTGTTATTATTAAAAGGTTCAACACAGTATATGTATGATATATTTGTAATAATTTAATTGGTCCCCCCAAAGTGTGCAAACCTCACACGCCCACATTTATGAAGCCTTCGTCTGTCCCAATATCCTCAAGACCTTTCACATTTATTGCAATTCCATCTACTGTACGGACGTTTCCTTTCAAATTCAATGGAGTACTATTTACATCCACAATACCAAATCTTCACATCAAATTTCTCACTAAACTCTACCAAAAATGTACATTTAAACCCAAGTAAGTATCATAGGAATGCATCCTTTGTGGAGCTATTATAATCTAGACTCTACAATATCAGACACTCCTGGTTTCCATTGAATCATAACGCAATTTTATGTGAAAAACAATACATCGATCACGATTGTCCAATAAAAATACAATCCACTATTCGGTTTTTCAAACAATTAGTATGTCATGAATTTAACGTAATTACTTGCATAAAACTATTTTGAAGACTACACTAATTGCTCGAATCCTTAGACAACCTCGATAGATAATTTGCTAAGGATTCATGGGTTAAGAGCCTCCATCGGAGGTGCTCTAACACTCTTTCTCCATACCTCGAGGGATTTTGCTTTCTAAAAGTTTGAATCGTCTGTATAACATGTATAATGGTTCATTCGAAACCGAGGAAGCATTAAAGTACAAAGAAATATGTTTATTTCAACTACCAGAAAAATCTTTTTCTCCGAACAACTTAACATTTTTCAATTACAATCCGTTAAAGTATTGTTATTGTGTTATAATTATAAATTAAAAAGGGTTGAAAAAAAGAAACTAGAAATTAAAATGAAAAATTGGAGAAGAACATGAGAAGAATGGAGGTGGAGGGGAAGTAGTGAGAGGTCGTTCTCTGGTGGAGCAGGTCGGTGCTGCCATTGTCCTTTCCTCTTCTTCCATCATTTATTATTTCTCCACCTTCTCCCTCTCTACTCTTTTCCCTTTTTTTAGCTATCGAAAGTGACTTTAACAAATTTAACATTTTGTGCCTAGTCCAATAAATACCAAAATATAAAAATCTTTAACTTACGTAAGTTTTTTTTTTTTTGTTATCTCAACATCACATGATGACACTTCTGAATATTTGATCATGTATTATTGCAATTTCGCTAATCTATCTCCAAAATTTCTAAGAAAGAAAACCAAATATATGTGTAGTCTAATAATGTCTATTAATGTTATGATATATTACCATCCATATTTACATTAAGAAAGAATTCGATACATTACCCAAGTGTCTAACAAAAAGCATCAACACTGTAGAATCGTGACTGCTCCAAACTACCTGTTACACACATGTACATGTATATATTTTTATGACCTATTAAACATTTCACATATGCACTGAGCATCCAAACCATAAACGGACGAAGCTTTAACACTTTGGACAATCTTTTAAACTGAACTTTAAACTTTTTGAAATTAGATTTGATAAGACATATTATATTACAAACAGACAAACACGAACAATGGACCCACTTTTCATTTGATTGACATATACTATATAAGAGTAGTGAGACATACAGTCTTCTATTCATTTTAGTGATTATTGTTTCACCTAATATCTCAATGTTTAGTGACATATATACTATTACTAACTCCAGATATTCTGAACGAAATGGACTATTATTATTTTGCATTAACTCTGTTTACACAAGAGATAAATAAATGAAATAGTGTAACTGAGATGACGTACGACTGTAAAAAGATTTCCTAAGTATACCAGCCCCTTAATATTATGTAAAGTTTAATGATATTATCGCAGACAAACAAAGTAAATAGTTTATGTCACAGAACCAATAATATTGTTTGTAACGCAGAGGAACAGCACTATAATTTAGTAGACCAACGGTATCACTTGGGCAATAATTAACTGAAATAGGCAACATAAAAAAACAATTTTGAAAAGAAAAAATGTTTTAAAAAAAGAGAGTCGCAGAAATATCATCAGAGGCTATAGAGAGATAGACCCCCAGGAGGGAAAATTATTTACATATTAAACAGTACATAAATATATATATATATATTATAATTAAGCTTTAATAATGGGATAGGCTTAGGTAAGCCTATGCAAGTACATCAGCTTTTGAATTATTGGACGAATCAATTTGTTTAATATATATATATATAAATTATATAAATTTTACTTTTATAAATGTAGTATATAGTGGTTGCCAAAAAAAAAATGTAGTGTATAAATAAAGTATAGGGTTTTGTGTAGGGTTTAGAGGTAAAAGAATGACTTGGGAGATTTAACATAAGATCGTGTGGGCAGTTAAATATTGAAGTGAGATAGATAGTGTAACTGTTGTACGTTTGCATTTATTATAAATACCTGATTTCTTCTTTTTTATATCATTCTACCGCACATGCCACCGCCGACATATGTTATCTTCACTGTTTCATTTTATCTTTATATATACTAGATAATTTATCAGCATTACCTTGTGGGGCTTTTCTTATTTTTAATTTTTACTAACTTTGACATATTTATTAATTAAAAATTGTCTATCTCAGATTTTTGTTTTATATCTTTTATTAATTTAATGTATTTATGTAACTTGTAGTATTGTAGTACTACATATTTTTAGTTCACAATACAAAAATTATTATTAAAAGTGCTAACTACATTGATACATTAATTATTAATATTATATGATGAATATTAGAGTTGGAAACTTTGTAACGTGTACAAAATATTTTCGCAAAACCTCTGTAACATTTCTATCATATATGTTGTACACAATACAAAAGTTAGCTAGCACTTTATTGAACAAAAATTAATTTTTAGAATTTAGAAAGATAAAATGAGAAATTTAGCAATACATTGTTTGATATAAACCTAATTTAGTCATATTTTTGAATTTAATACATTTATGTAGTTATTATTTAAACAATAATATTAAAAATATTGTCATAATATATAATGCATATTAAAAAAGTAAATGATTTATATTTTATTTTCATTTATATTCATGTCATGTACATGTAATGTGAGTACATTTCAATATGACCTATTACAAATTTTTCTTTTTTGTCTAAATTAAGGCTCATGCTTTTTCTAATTGAAATTTATATTTATGTTGTTTATCAAAAATATCAAATCATATAATAATTTTAGTTATATTAATAAATGTAGTGACCTAAGAAAATTAAATTTAACATTTTCAAATTGTAAACTTAAGTTAAATAAAATATTACTATTTTATTTCTACAATATTTTTTTATTTTCATAAATTTTTTTGAGAGTAGAAGGTATAGTCATATTGATTGGTTTTATATAGAAATAGAGTGTTTATTTGTGTTTACTTAACTAACCTTTTCAAACTAAAGTTTTCATACATTATCTTTTCTTTTTCATAGCAAGATCCTATTGAAAATAGAAAATGATAAGAATGAGAGAGAGAAGATAAGAGAAAGAGAAACATGCTATTAAAAAAGTTATGTCATTGATTTGAGAATGTTAAAGATTTAGGATTACAAAAGAAAATAAAAAACAAAATACTTAAAAGGTTCATATATAGAATTTAATTGATATGGAATATTAAAAGGTTTTAGTTTTTTATTAAATTTTTTTTAATGAGGAGTCAAACTTTTAAAGATTTAAAATGCTTAGGTGTCCTCTTTTGGAAAGGCACAAGATTTGTAATATCGATCAATATGAATTAGATAGGATCTTTTTTACATAAATAGTGATATTGAGACACCAATAAATACATATTTAACAATATAATTCGTTATTGTATTTATTTCTAACTGATCCGAAAAAACATTTTCAAAAATATGATATTATCTATCTTATTAAAAAGAAAAACATAGACTTTTTCATGTGTAATTTTTTAAAATAAATATATTTTAAATTTTTTATTAAATGTATGTTATAAATTAAAATAACTTTATTTACTCATTTACATATTTCAACAAAAATATTAGAATATTCTAATATTTTTTTCACTTAAACACTATTAAAATGGTAAACTAGCACAATTTAAAATCATCAATTTTAAGCAAATTTAATTATAGTTTATTTTTAAATTTAAAATAAATCCGTAACTTTTAAAATAATTATATTACAATATTATTATTTTCTAACTAAAATTTGTTATAAAAATTCAAAAAAACTTATAAAGTGATAAAATTTAGAAAAATCCATAAAATTTTTTAAATAATTTATATAAACTATAAAAATTTAAGTTTAATCATCTGATGTTTTTTAAATACTCTAACGAGTTTTGTTTCACGGTATTTCGAGAATTGAATATTATCTAAATTGAACTCATACGAGTATTTGAGAAAATCTGAAAGGTCGATAATCTTAAATCTAAATCGAACCCAAAATTCGATATAACTGAAAATTCTAAAAGTTCTGAACCTAAACCCAAATCCGAAACTCGAAATAACCGAAAATTATAAACTCGATACTCGAAAAATCTAAACATGATTAATAAAATATAAAATTATTATAAAAAACCGCGCGATTGCGCGGATCAAAGCTCTAGTTAACTAATTAAATTTCAAATATCCTTTAGAGAAATCTAAAATTCTAACCTATCTTAAAAATGAACCTATTTTTCTTACAAAAACATATAATATGTTTAGTTTAAAATGTAGTCGAAATTGAAACATAAAATGTAGTTTAATAGTTAGATGATTTAGACTAAACCAATTGTATTAAAGATAAATACAAGAATCCTTACTAGTATATAAGATATATATAGCTCATTTTACTTCTCGTCAATTGGTTTTGAGTTATAAAATTCATATAGTGGCGGACCTACATGCAGAATAAAAGTGTCACTTGATACCCCTGGATTTAGAGTATAAATGTGTGGTAAAAATGAACAACCAATTAATGGAACGGTTGGAATATTACAAGAAGGATTATAACGAATTCAGATCTTTTGAATTATGAAAGGGTAGCTGGAGCACATATCGCAATTAGCAAAGAATTTTTTTTGAACCTCCTTAACCCGAGTTCAAGTCTTTTTTGGACTAATTGATTACATTTTAATTTTTGTAGCTAATATTTTGACTCCGGTTAAAATAATTTATGAGTTTGTCACTGACCATATGTAACTTAACATGGTATTAATGCGCAAATGTATATAATTTTTGATCCAAACGGTCCTACCCAAAATTGCTTTGTCGACCCATATCCGAAAGAAACAATTACAATTTAAGGCACTTTTCTTAACTTGCTCAACAGAAAGAGCACTTTGTTGACAAGAGGCACTTTTGCCATATTTCGAGATTATATTTGACAAAATTACCCTTTAATTCAACTTTTTCTAGTCAACCAATTACTTTCTTCCATTTAATGAGCCGTTTAATACAAACTAAGGATTTATAATCTTGTGGCTCGTATTTAAATAGAATCTCTACAGAAATTTATTGATTTCTTCGTTTAAAACCATAGATTCATTATTTTCTCTAGTTGACAACAAGTATTTCTTCGGCTCTGCTAGATGAAGAAGGAAGTGGTTGGTGAATATCATCCTGCAATCTGTTACGTGTTTCCAGCATTGACATGAATAACAACAATCGTATTACACAATATGACCATAAAATTTTTCCAATAAAAAGGTTTATACCTGCTCGGGTGGCTGACCAATGTTTTCTGAAAACTCTCGTAAAGATCGGTAAACGAATCAGTATTTTGTAACAAAGTAGCTAGTTCGTGTTCCATATCAGAGGGTTCTGCCTTGCGGACTTGGCTCGATTGGGAGTAATTAATTTCCTCAGGTCCGGTAGACTTCACGTTATTATTTCCATACTCATTTTTGGATCCTTCGCCACCATCTGGACTGTTACGGAACTTCTTGAACCCCTCTACTTCCTTAAATTTTATGAAACCTGTAACCCCTGCATCTTTAGGCAGACCGTTTTTCGCTCCATCATCAGTCCCACCCTGGAATCACATTGACAATGTAAGAATTAATCATCTCCACAATTTACATTAACAAATGTTTAGACTACGTCATATAAACATCACATGTTCTTCTACATGCTCCATGTGTTCATCATCACAATTTCCGCGTTCAATAACAGACCCTTTGGGATCCTGTGTTAGTCCATGTGGATTAATCCACGACAAAATGTTAAAAATACTTTGTAACAAATTTGATTGATAGATCCACATACAAACCTTAACTTTGCCCTCTTCTACTTCTAAATCCATGAACCATCTACTATATTACCTATGTTTTTGTCCTTCACTTACTAAATCACTTGGTTCCAAACCACGATTGCTTCCCTTGTAGAATTAAACAAATAAGAATCACATACAAACTAAAAACAAAGACAACATCTTACTCACATCAATCAAGAATTAGTCCACGTGGACTCACCAAATCAAACACAAACTAACTGAAGATTCATTAATCTATTCACATCCATCTTGGACTAGTCCATTTGGACTCATCCAACTAGTTAAAATGCAAGTATCAACGAATTTACTTTTACCCAATATGAGTTACCCACGACTGGGTTAGCCATTGAATGCTCCAGTGGATTCAATCCATGTGCATAGTTAACTATCAGTCCAACATTACTACCCAAATGAAAAATGTCATTTGAAATGATATGTCACATAGTGATTTTTTACAGTTAATTCGCAGACTTCAATATCCTGAAACAAATAACTAGCCTGACAATCACATAAATATTACAACCACATGTCTACCAATTAGTCCACATGGACTAATCCAACGTTATTTCACCACTCATATAACCAATACTTGCATTGCTGCAATCCACTAAGAAATACTTACATTGCTGCAATCCAGAGAATTTCAAATTTTGGTGTACCTTTCAATGCTTTCACCACAACAGAAATAAGATCCACCTTCGAATATATATTCAGCCTTGCAACTGGGAATCTGTCTGTAGCGAACAATCTTCTAGGAAGTCGGATGTCCCACTCAAACTCGTCGCTAAGATTGCTGTTACCTGGAAAACAAACAAAAATTTAAAAACTACAACAACGACAAAGCACCTGAGCTACGAAAATCACTAAATCAACATACATAAACTCCTACAATACATCCTTCGACATATCTAACGCATATAAAACAAAAATCTGTCTCATATTACCTTCCATTGACTCCGCTATGTTCACCGACTCCGAGGTCTTGAGTATCGTTTACAAATCAGAGATTCAGAACACCTACAAATCAGAGTATCGTTCACCGGCTCCGAGGTCTTGAGTTTCGTTTCACCGACTCCGCTATGGAAATTATTTGAACTACGAAAACGATGGCCGTTGTTTCTTTTCTTTGAAATAAAATTACGGCAAACAATAGTGAAAGGGAAAAGGGATAGGCCGTAAAAACCCTAGCCTTTTAAAAAAAAATATTTTCTTCTTGTTTTAAAACGTTGAATCTCGTCCACATTAGTTTCTTTGGAACGAGATGGTCCCACTTCTTATCTGGTTTCTTTAAATCCATTTACTATAGTACAAAGGCAGTTAAGTAATCTTCAATCCAAGAAAGTGTCTTATGTCAAGAAAGTGCCCTTTCTTGAAAGACAACTTACAAAAAGTGCCTAAATGTGTAATACATTCTATCCGAAAAAATCGAAATTTATTGGCAAAGAAGTCATAGTCTCGATAGAGCATATTAAGAATAATACTTAATAATATATAAGATATATGATCAACCACTCATGACCAATTGATTTTGAGTTGGAAATCTGAGTAACATAACACCAATTCTATTTTCAGGATTATACATAATTACTAAATTTCTTGAAACATAAAATCTAAAACACCAAATAGTTAGTTAAAACCAAAACGGAAAAAAAATTGGATACTTGGATATTTCTAGATTTATTTGACTAACTTAATTAGGGGGTATACATATAGATGATTATTTTGATACCTATTAATTTCTTTCTTGTCATTGCATCTGATTTTTTTTCGTGTGCGGTTCTTTTAAAGAGGGAAACAAATTGTGCTTATTCTTTTTGCATTCGCAATTAGCACAATTTTTTGTGTCAAATTCAAATGTTGTTGTTTAAGTTAGACGAATAGATGTAAAATCCATTTTATAGTTTAGCATCAAATCAAATAAAATCATTTAACGTTAAAAACAGTTATGAAATTGTATGGCAGAATTGATATTTTGCATGATTTAACCGGCATGAAATTTATTTTTTATTAGGAGGTTCATAGTTTGTAAACCTCTAATCTCTCATAACGGAGTCATAACAGATAAGATATTCGCATTTGGTGAACTAATCCATCCCAATATAATTCGAATCCAAGACCTCTCTTTAGTTCGAAAATTTTTTACCGCTAGCCAATACTTTGCTAGTAATCGACACGAGATATTAAAAGAATGGTTAAGGGAAAAATATGAAAATCTCAGGGTGAAATTGTGCATAAAAACAATAAATAAAAATAAAAGGTCTGACTCATGAATGTATAATGATATGCTTACACCCGCACGCATAACCCCTCTGCACACTCTACTGCACACTCTTTTCCTTTTCTTTTCTTAAAAGCAATTTTCGTTTGCCGATAACCATAAAATGTATTGTTAAATTACGTTATGACATTTCTTAAAATCTGCAACTATTAACAACATTAACATTCTTTTAGTAGAGAATAGCCGTCGTTATCACCACGTTTTTCAAATATATAACGGTTTATAACTCTTATAAAACTGTACAGTTCGATATTTCTAATGATATAAGTTTTGAAAAGGTTGCTGCATGAAATGTAATGTAAATGCACAAATCAATATTACTAAATAATGTCAAAAATTGTTTTGTGTGCGAGATGAAATGAACTTTAGACCATCTCCAACGGTTCACTCTATTTTTTACTTTAAATATAGAGTACTCTAAAAATAGAGTATGTGTTTGCTTCATTGGTTCACTCTATTTTTTACTCTAAAAAAGGAATATTCCAAATATATTCTATTTTCTTTTGTTTTTTAATTTATTGTAAAATCCACAACTTTAAAATATTTAAGTTTCACTCCCTTTATTTTATTTTATGATAATCATCCACAAAAATTACGAAATTCCTAAAATTAAACATATATTTTAAAATTAAAATTTTATTACAACCCATAAATAAAAAAGAGATGACTTGTACATGGTCTTCTAGCTAATATCATCATTAGTGTACTTCTCCCACAAATGATGAATTAACGCATTTCATAGTGAGATGTGGACTTCTTTATCTTTGATTTTTCTATATCGAAAAAGGAATTCTTGGAATCGAATACT
>OVAN01010880.1:0-15253 GCA_900406275.1 Anastatica hierochuntica
CACACATTTGTATCCATCCCCGACCCAATGTTTCTTCGAAGGCCCGAGAGTAAGAGAGGCTTTGATGCCAAAATGCTCCTCCAGCCATACGACGGTCGATTCGATCTCTCGACTTTTAACGGATTACAATATTTGAAATACCTTCCCCTTAGGACTCTGCTTAAAAGAGAGTTGGGATATCGATTCAGCCTCCATAATTGTTTCGCTAGCAGGGCTAAGTTGAACTCTTCGAATGTTCTAAAACCCAATCCTCCATCCGCCAATTGTATGCATAATTTGTCCCACGCCAACCAGTGTATCCCACGACTGTCCTCCTTTGAACTCCACCAAAACTTAGCGATTGCACTACTGAGTTTAGAACATGTAGCTTTAGGGAGTAAAAAACACGACATTACATATGTCGGAAGAGCTTGTGCAACTGATTTGATCAACACCTCTTTCCCACCTTTGGAGAGAAATTTCGCCGACTATGAATTGATTTGACTCTGAAGACGGTCTCGCACAAAGGCGAAGACTTGAGCCTTAGAACCACATATATTTTCAGGGAGCCCTAGACAAGTCCCCATTCCTCCTTCTTGGAGAATTCCCAATGTTGTTTTTATCAACGTTCTTGTGCTAGCCTGAACGTCGTTCCCGAACATTACTGAAGACTTTGCTAGGTTAATCTTTTGGCCTGCTGCGTCGCCATATCGGCGGATAGTCTCTATAATCTCCTTACTTTGTGCCTCATCCGCTTTGCAGAAGAATAAGCTGTCATCTACGAATAAGAGATGAGTAATGGGAGGGCTTGCACGTGAGATTTGCAGTCCCTAGATTCTTCCATACCATTCTGCATCACGCAACTGTGCTACTAGAGCTTCTGTACATAGGATGAACAGGTAAGGAGAAATAGGATCCCCTTGTCTAATCCCTCGAGTTGGTACTATATGACCGCATGGCACTCCATTTAGGAGGATGCGGTACGAGACAGATGAGATACAACACATGATCCAATCGACCCATCTTGGAGCAAAACCCATTTTTAGCATAAGGCTTCTTAGAAAATCCCACTCTACTCTATCGTACGCCTTGCTCATGTCCGTTTTGATTGCCATATATTTTTTCCGACACGCTGGGTTGGATCTTAGGGCATGAAAATTCTCTTGAGCGATTATGATATTATCAGTTATTAATCTGCCTGCCAAAAAGGCAGATTGTGTCTCAGAAATCAGTTCTGGGAGGAGTCCCTTAAGATGACGGCTTAAAATCTTGGAGATAACCTTATAGCTCACATTACACAAGCTTATAGGTCTGAATCCAGGCATCTCCTTCGGTCTTTCAGTCTTAGGGATCAGACAGATATTTGTCTCATTAAGTTTTTTATCAAACTGGCCTGTTTCATAAAAATTCTTCATCATATCTATGAGATCTTTCCCGACTATATCCCAGAACTGTTGGTAAAAAAGGGCAGTCATTCCATCCGGCCCAGGAGATTTTCCTGGTTTGATTGAGAATAATGCCCTTTTAACTTCTAGATCTGAGAACTCTCTTGTTAGTGCATTGTTCATTCTTTCTGAAACCATCACGGGAACTTCCCAGATAACTCGGTCTATATCTCTCGCCCCTGTGGAAGTAAACATCTCCCTAAAGTAATCCACCGCTACTCTCTCTACCGCTGCCGCATTGTCAACCCAGACTCCATCTGAATTATTCAAGCCCAAAATTCGATTTCGTGCTCTCCTTTGTTTGGTTGAAGCATGAAAAAAGCTTGTGTTTCTATCTCCTTCTTTTAGCCAATGGACTCTGCTCTTTTGTTTCCAGAATGTTTCCTCTTCCAAAAATGCCTTACAAAGACTTGACTTCAGCTCTTTCAGCTCCTCATAAGTTGTGTTTTCATCTGGTTGACATTGGTCGATACGATTCTTAAGATCTTCAATAAGCTTCTCGGAGTTAGATTTAGCATTCTTTTTTCAAATTGAGATTGTGTTCCGACAAGCTTGAATTCTTTGTGGAAGGGATCGTCGAATCTCTGGGTGAACGCTTCCCCAACCGTTTAAAATGGCTTCTTTCAATCCCGGTTTACCAATCCAACGCCTGTCAAACATAAAAGTCCTCCCAATTTTATGGGGAAATTTTTGAATTCTTGCAACTAAGGGTCTATGATTTGAACCCCACATTTTTAAATATTCTACGCTTGTATGGGGGAACATATTATGCCAATCTTCGTTTCCCATGGCTCTATCCAGTCTGCATTTTACCATTCCTTTTTGACGTTTCCCTGCCCATGACATATAGTTACCCTTGTGCAGAAATTCAATTAAACCACAACAGTTTATCATATTGCGGAAGGGAAGGAAGGATGCTTCTGATCGTTTTTTTCCTCCCCGTTTTTCATGATTACCCGTTATTTCGTTGAAGTCTCCAATAGTATACCAAGCTCCATAACGATTAATTGCAATACGTGTTAATTGTTCCCAAACATATTCTCGGTATTCGATCACCGTACACAAAAGAAAAATAAACTCGATTACCATCAATAATTGTTTCTATATCGATCAAACGATCTGATATAAACAAGACAGTAACCGGAAAATCCTTAGAATGAAATAAAGCAAGACCTCCACTTAAACCGACTGGATCCATAGTAAGCAAACTATCAAACCCAAGTGAGACTTGAAGGTCTTGTAAGAACATTCGATTGTTCTTAGTTTCCGAAAGAAATAAAAAACCTGGAGAGTAAAACCGACACATCTCTTCCAGTCGGCGGGTTGTAGCTTTGGCACCCGCCCCTTTAATCGGACACAATTCCACGCAAGTATCCTCATTTAATCGGACTGGGTGGGTTCTGAAACCCACCAGACCTATCATTAGAGAATTAATTTTGAGACCGATAAATATTAACTCCTCATCTTGAGGGATCTTTGATTTACTTGTATCTGATATTTTACTCTGTGACTTTTTTGTTTTATTAGTTTGGAAAAGTTGTCTTTTTACGAGCTTTGAAATCCTATCCATTGCAAGAATACTCTCCATAAAGGAAGAATTATGAGTAATATGAGTAATTGGATATATACATGAAATTTTAATATCCGAATTTTCAATTACTAAAAAACACAGTTCGTCGGATTTTAAAACCGAGAAACTCCTCGACAAGAGGAGAATTAGTGATGTCAGTTGGTATACTTGGACTGATTCTAGCAAACATAAAGATTTTGATACTTCTATATGTTGCTTAGATGGGCCTGGAACAAATGTGGAGAGTCCATTTATTGGAATTAAATGGCTTGAGCCCATAACTTTTCTTGTTGTTGAAAGATTGTGGCCCCACGACGGCAGCTTCGTAAGTCGACTGTGAGATTTGTTTGGCGGCGGAGATGGCGTATCTCCGAGAGCCAAAAGCAACTCCGGTGAAGGCACGGCGAGCCGGGGAAGAATTAGGGGGCAATCTCCAATATTAGCTGCGGTAGTTCTTCGATTCCAAACCAGAGTCTGAGATACACCTGATTTATCAGGGATAGCGAGATAGCTAGGTGTAATGTGACGCGACGGCTGAGGGGAAAGGGCCAGTGATAGTTGTGGCTGAGGAGAGACGGCGGACGAGGCGGAGAAGTCAAGCTCAAACTTCGAACGAAACAGATCTGAAGAGTGGAGATCTCTTAAAGCTATGTGGAGAGATGACGAAACGGTGGAACTGTTGAGGCGAGGAGGAGGATCTCGTTGAGGGAAGTAGACGCCGTGTGAGGAGGCGATCCAGTAGATCTTCCCAAAAGGGAGAAGGTTTGTCCGCGGCGTACAGTCAGACCACCGGAAAAGTGTCACATCTTTGGCTAAATTCCAAGAGAGCCGCCTAGGTCCGACTTCGATTTCAGATCTGAAGAAGTAAGGAGGAGTGACGAGGTGTGAGCAAGCTTCACGAGTGCAGAGAGCTTGCGGCGGCGACGAAGAGTTGACAGGTGATAACGAGAGTGGGACGGCGAGAGACGTTGGAGGAGGTGTGGCTGGCGACGAAGGTATGAACGGGGGGTCAGGCGGCTCCGACGGGTCTTCACTGATGACGGCGCCCATGTCTTGGTCTAACTGGTTTTTTGTTTTAAGAAAATATATTTTACATAAATTTGTTAGATCCTAGGTATTGTTGACTAATCTTTAATTTCTCGGGATATATGGATTCTGTCACAATATGTGATTATTTTAAGTTCAAAGGTATAATATACAAAGGTGATCAAACTATGTCTTTACTATAAACATAATTGTTATAAAAACTATGATATATGAGTGATAATTTAAACAAGAAGTTTATTTATAAAAATATTTACAATAATTGATAAACTGATTAATTTGAACATATATAAATATTATTTTAGTTATTTGTATTAATTAAATAAGTTTATAACATAATAAATTTTAATTTATACACTAGGTAGTTTTAGTAAACAATTAAGAAAAAAGATAAAATTTTTGGTGAAACATTTTTATAACATTATACATTTATAAAATGATGTTTTCCTTATGCATATGTGAAACGAATTTTGTAAAATTAAAATTAGGTAAATATAAAACTATATACTTCTAATACTAATAATAAAAATATACTGAATTTAAAATATAATATAATAACAACATGTAATCAATTCTATGGAGAATTCAAAAAGTTGGATAATATAATAACAACATGTAAGCAAATAGAGAACGTATTAAAATAATCTTCGTTCGTAAATTCTATGGAGAATTCAAAAAGTTGGATATGACTTATGTTGCACAAGTGCTTTAGTCACTGATCAGAAATTGCTTAAGACCTTCGTAGATTTAAAAGATGACTTTCTTTTTCTTTTGTTTACCGAAGAATGATCTTTTTATAATGTGAAAAATTCTAATATATTAGGACCAATACCATTCCCAAAAGGAAAATAATGCTAAATGTTGTTAGCCTAGGTAATTAAAAGGAATTAACTAAAGCATTTGAGAGTATTTGAGAGTGTCGACATAGATAATTATAATTTCTCTTAAAAGTTGCCACATCATTTCACTTAGATCCTCACAAATCAGAATCTAAAACATTTTCCATTGTCTCTAATAATAATTGTTGCCCAATTTTTTTTGGTAACATGATGCATTAGATCATTTTAAGAGAGCTTTAAAACCGACAATAAACTGAAGATGTGAATCCCTTCACTTTCCTCTATGCAAGACACCCTCTGTTCATCATCCCTTCCATTCTTGAAGAAGCGTTTTGTTATTTCAAGATGACTTAAATCTCATATGTTTTTCGCGCTCCTCATCAACATTCCTCTCCTCTATTTTTATATTTGGTTTGAAGAAAAAAAATGAGAGAGAAAATTGACTAAAGAGCAGAAGAATTTTTTATATTGGTTTGAAGAATAAGCAAGTGGATCTACAACATCATCCTTGTGTCAGGTAAAATTTAGGATTCTCACTCTCTCATTTCCCAAACTTTTTTTACAGATTTATATTTTCGATTTGACTTCTTACATAGGAGATGGATTTTATTCATACCGTTCAAAACATCTTCTTCGGTGATGAAATTGTGTTTTACATTCAAGTGATTATGAACTTTATAAAACTCTTTTTGTAGTAAACTTCACACGTTTTAAATTATTGAAATTTGGATTTTTTTTAAAAGATGATTTGGATTATGAATAAAGATCTTTCTTGATTCCAAAACTCTTAGTGACGATGAAATGATTTCTTGAAACAATTTATCTATCATTGAGAAAGCTGAGTATTTGGCTTATGGGCTTAGCTCAAGTGGTAGCAATCATATAACATTAAAGTGATGAGAATTAAAGCAATACCTAAACATTTGCTAATTAAAGTCTCAAAACCTAAATATTTGCTATTCCATTCATTTTCACAGGAGTTAACTTTTCAAAATATCATTTTTCGAAATCACCGATATAATTTTTTGACAACAAGATATGGCGAAACACCAATTAAAGTCAGTCACAACTAAAGCGGATAGAAATGACTCATATCCGCATCTAAGACACACATTCAAATCCCAACTGCACCACCCTTTGAAAAGGTAACCAAAGCAACTAAATAGCACAATAACAAGAACAAAACAAACCAATACTAATCAAACAAATTTCACAATTTTGAGTGGAGTAGAAGGTAATATTTATAAAATAAACAAAATTGGTTGAGTTACACTGATACTAGAAAAGAGTAATTGGCGAGTATTGATGTTTCATTAGAGATACAAGTCTATATGACAATTTCTCATTTACAACTAAGAATAATGATTTCAATTTTTAAATTACAAACTTTGAAATTATTTTCACGAATTTTTATAAGTTTATATAATTTAAACTATCTAATACTTATTTTTACCCAAAATGGAAAAAATCTATATAACTTTTGTTACACCAATGCAACTAATACCGAGTATTCATACTTTATATTGTTTCAGTTCATATTTAAAATGTAAAACATTGTCAAAATAAATTTATGATTTGTTTCCATCAATATTTAATAATTTAAATATATTTATAATTTAAATATTACATTTTTGTCAACAATTTAAATATTACATTTGAAATATGAAATAGGAAAGTTTACAAGCTTATGACCAATTCATATAACTTATCCCCGCGAATTCGCCGGACAGTCGAAATTTGATGAGTTATAATTATGTACATATGTCTCGTTCACGGTGAATTTATTTAGCTTTATATAAAGATTTTGTGAACTTGAGTACTCGTCCGGTTCTCGATTCGGTTCGGATACTCGAAACATTTGAATTTAGGAACTTTTCGGGTTTTTGTTGTTTTTCGGGTCAGTCCGATTTCGTTTTATTTGGTTTGAATCCGGTTCGGATTTTTGAGTGAGGATTATTTGGGCAGCCCTACACCCCATATGACCCGACAAACTTTCTTTCTCCGTAAGGGGGTTTGTAGTTTAGAAGAGAAATGTAAAGAAAAAAATAAATAGATTGGAAACTATGGAATAGAAAACCACCGGCGCACATATATCTTTGTCTCGTGTTTGCTTTATAAATGGCTCTGAAATGTCTGTTTCACGGTATGTGCATAAACACGAATGGCTAACAAACTTGATCATCATCAATCTTTGAGGATTGTTTTGCTGTATTTCACCAGTGTTCTTCTTGGGATTGGATTAGTCGCAGCTTTTCTTTATCTTCACTCTTCCCCTTTTTCATTCACTTCGATCTGGGCACCGGAGATTCACATCCTGAACATCGATTCCCAAGTTGCCCAAGAGGTGCTTTTGCTTCCACATTTTAATTGGTTTGAGTATTTAGAGTTTAACTTTGCTTTTCTCGGAAATTTACTTCTCCCTTAGATGAATACATTTCCAGAAACTGGATTTTGCTTTAGGGGGAATTTCTGTCTTAGATGTTCACTTATCCTCACTTGCAGAGAAGCCAACAATCGAATGATCGTGACCGGTTCTTATCGGCAACATTTGCAGATTTGCCGGCTCCGGAATTACTATGGGAGCAAATGCCGTCAGCTCCAGTTCCTCGCCTTGACGGATACTCTGTGCAAATCAAAAACCTTTTGTATGTCTTCTCCGGCTATGGCAGCCTTGACTACGTATGAACCTCCTCCTTTATTATAGAAAACTCATTCTCAGAATGTGTTTGATCACTCGCTTCTGCTCATAATTTTCATCAGGTTCATTCTCATGCGGATGTGTTCAATTTCACAGACAATAAATGGTGCGATAGATTCGACACTCCTAAAGAGATGGCAAATTCTCACCTCGGGATTGTGACCGATGGAAGATTTGTGTATGTGGTTTCAGGACAATATGGTCCTCAGTGTCGAGGACCCACTTCTCGTTCCTTTGTCTTAGACTCAGCCACTAAGACGTGGCTTCACTTCCCTTCACTACCAGCTCCAAGGTAAATGTCTTATTCGTAAAGTCACGCAGAACCAAACCAAAGCTATGAAAACTCTTTGGTTGCTCTAGAACAAATTGTATTATGTTGCCATTTATAACCAACTGCCATTATCTAGCTTTTTTTTGTTGGATTCAGGTATGCCCCTGCTACTCAAATATGGAAAGGGAGGCTTCATGTGATGGGCGGAAGCAAAGAAAATCGCAATGCAGTTGCTTATGACCACTGGAGCATAGCTGTAAAGGATGGAAAAGCCCTCGACGAATGGCGGGAAGAGATTCCAATCCCTCGAGGTGGACCACACAGGTTTTATATTGAATTCATTCACTGCCTTTTGTTTTGAGTTCTCTACTCTCTGAAATTGGCTGTTTCTGTAGAGCTTGTGTAGTTGCTAACGACAAACTACTTGTAATCGGCGGCCAAGAAGGTGACTTCATGGCCAAACCAAACTCTACTATCTTCAAGTGCTCTCGTAGACGCGAGGTTTAATATCCTCTTTAGTCTGCAGTCCTGTTTTCCCATTCTAGTTTTTCTAACACTTGGTGTACTTTAGATCTTTAATGGTGAGGTGTACATGATGGACGAGGAGATGAAGTGGAAAATGTTGTCACCAATGCCAAAGAACAATTCCCACATTGAATCTGCGTGGATAATCGTCAATAACTCGATTATTATTGTCGGTGGTACCACGGATTGGCATCCAGTGACCAAAAGGCTTGTTCTTGTTGGAGAGATTTTCCAGTTTCAGTTAGATACTATGGTCAGTATTATCATCCTCATCTCGATCATAGCTCTGTCTTTTTTGTTTCTTAAAATGGATGTTAAATATATATACATATGCAGACGTGGTCTGTGATTGGACGGTTACCATACCGTGTCAAAACTGCAATGGCCGGATTCTGGAATGGTTATTTGTACTTTACGTCTGGGCAGCGTGACAGGGGACCAGATAATCCACAGCCCGGGAAAGTTATTGGGGAAATGTGGAGAACCAAGTTGAAGTTGTGATGATGATTATATCGTTAAAATCAATTATGCATTTGTTATTACCTCACAAGTTTTGGTGTAACACCCATCTCTCTTCTATGACCGAGGCAACAACTTCCGACTTCCAAACAATATAACTAACTTAATAAATGCATTCTTTTAAAATTCAATTTTATTCTTAAAGTTATCATCTCAACCAAATCATCATAACTTCAACATATTTAAATCATATATAAAATAACTAAATTAATCATGACGAAATCCACAATAAAGCATCAATGAAAATAAAATTCAAAACCAGGACCAGAAAGAAACTCGCATAACACGAAGTCACTCAGTGGGGAGATCGTTTATGTCCACATGCATCATACATGTTCAACAATCAATAATCACATCAAATCATTTGTACAATACGCACATTTATACAAACATTCAACACGACTTATAAGCATATCCAATAATAACGATAACATGATAATTAGGGTTGACCATCACCTCGAAAGATCGTACGCTACCTTGGGTTCGTCAACTGATTTACGGGCTTCAACGAGATCGTCATGTCCTCATCCTTGTCCTCAGTCCGACTACACTGACTTTAACGGGATCGTCATATCCGCATTCCCCGTCGCACTTCACACCATTCAAAATATATTAACCGCATCACATCTTAACACTAACATATCACACCATCAACTATCATCATCCCAAATAATCATACATCAATCATTATCAAACAACAAATAATCTCATCGACTTAGCATTTACGTATACAACTTATCTAATTGTACTAAGAATCCATAGGTCGTACCCTTATCTTTGCCTTAAGGTTGAAAAGTGGTTTCTGGAAAATAGCGGTCAAAGCGGTTGAAACATCGTTCTGATGATTTGAAATTGCGTTCTAGAATCTGACTTTCCGCATTTTCTGAAACTGAGTTTCTGATTTTGATAGAACATGATGATTCTTGGCTAGAAAGTAACGTGAATAACTAGTGGCTCTTGCCTCTAATTAAAATATTGTCAATTGGTACTGATTCCTTGCAACTATATCTTTCTAGAGACATTTTATTCGCCTTATAAATCTCTCTGGTTCACCGGAGAATCTTCTCACAAAACACCTTTGCGAATCTAGATAATCAGTTCTCCCATTCGTAATCTTCAACCCTCAAAGGATAATCCTCAAGCTTTCCGTTGGTTGTTTGATTGTCAAATCACCCAAAGCTATAAGAGTAGTCGGCTTTATCACCCTTTATATCACATTTTCTTACCATGTTGAAAGAAATCACATTGACACTAGCTCTAGTATCCGATGGCCGATGAGAGTGCCTTGTATAACGATGTTTTTTCGATGCCTCTAAGACCATAAACAAAAATGTCCCAACGCTATCATTCAAGGTTGCATCTAGAATCTAATCGTAAATTCTTCGTTGTCCATATGTTATCAACTCAAGAAGTATTTCATTTTCTTTTAACTAATCATCCATGACATAGTTGAGCTCATCATCAATAAGACGATTTCCATTATATATGCAGAAATAATCTAGTTTTGGCTTGAAGTTCCATTTTGCAAGCGTACGACCATTGCTAAGCAAAGATTTTTAATTTTCTGCGAGAGCAATGTTTTAATATGCTCCGCAGTCAAGTTCATTTTTGCATGTTGAAGAAGCTTAATAAATAGTTTTTTATATATTTTGAATGAAATAATGTATACAAGATTTTCAAATCTAATAATAGATAAGCTGATATATTTATATTTCTTTATCGGAATGTAACATTAAGATTGAGTGTATTTACATTCCATATAACAGTGCTTTAATATTATGGTTTTTCTTTTTGTTTTAAAATTTGCTAACTCATTAATTTAAATGTACAAAATTTTCGTCAAAGATTTTAACATGCATACGAAATTTTTATTTGTTCATCTTACTATTATCTTCATAAAAAATAACGTGACAAAAATAATTTAATTATGATGATACAAGATATATATATGTATGGTAACAATTCAGGAACAAACGAAACATAAATTTCAAAAATTATTAATATGACGATGTTCATCAAAACAACTAAGGAACTAATTAAACATAGCCAAAAACATTAAATACTAAAAAATAATAGCATAAATCCATACTAAGATAATTTAAAAATCATAACAAAAACTTCTTGATTAGCAACACTTTGTGTTGCATTTCTCATCATACTTACTCTCCCTTGATTTATGAAATTTCCAAGTATTGTCTTTCGTTATGGAGTCTACATTTTTTTTTTTTGGAAAATTAGAAACAAGTATACGATATTATTAATAACTCTATATGCAAATATTTTCATATTTTCAACATCATTTAAAAACCACCACTATCACCACCGTTGCAAATTGTACTTATATCTATAAAAAAGATAATATTTGAAATTTAGAGATCAGTCAAAATTTTAAATTTTAATGTTGAAACATAAAAAAATATAACCTCTCCGGTCTTTAACTTTTGTAAACCTCAAACCCAATATTTTGAGGGAGACAACATTGTCCAATTGTGTTTCACATAAATCTGTTGTTAATATTATTCAATCTTATATGGTCACACACCTAAAAAAAATTGGGTCAAAGTATACTAAGGGTTTTGGTGATTTTATTTATATGATAAATAAAATAACAATATCATATATATATATATATATAAATATATATTGATATGTAAATGTATATGTTAATTAAACTAATTCATTTTAATTAATATGTTACACAAACATATGACTGGGCTTTGGCCCATTATCGTATAGATAATGTGTGTGTGTGTACGTCGGCTTTAAAGAGAGGAAAAGTTCGACACTATATATATTAATAACTAGTTGATTCGTCCGTGCGTCGCACGAACCCAAATTATTTTTTTAATACCGCTTAAAACCAAATAATCGCGATAATCATTTTATTTGACTTCGATGTAATGTAAAAAATAACAATTTAATACCAAAGTGCAAGAAACAAAAAATAATATTTGTTGTTTGACATTTCAATCTCTAAAAACTCGAAGAAATTATGCGACTAATGCGTCTTCCATCTTGTATAGTTAGCTTGTGTCGACATCACCTCACAAAAACACCAAAAACAATAAACACCTTTAATCATAAAACACATATTGCCCAAGAAATAGATAAATAATAGATCCGCGATAATAATAATAAACAGAAGAAGAGGAATATCTACTGCACTATGAAAAGCAATATAAAGATTAACATCATCATCCGATGTTTTGGAAAACCTCTTTATAGACCACAATTTTTGTTTTTTTTGAGGTCTTCCCTCGTTGTCAGTAATTAAATCTTCAGACCAGACCTCGATCGAACCCACGAAAGCGCCACATATAACTGACCATGCGAAAATAACTGGCTTAGGAAGAAATAACCCCACCTTTTTAAGTGATTGTCCATGACTCTTGTTTATAGTCATAGCAAATGCAATAGCCACCGAAAACTGCCGACGCCTAATCCTAAACGGAAATTTGGAATCAGGAGGAGAAACAAACATCCTAGGAAGTAAAATCTTTTCCCCTACCATGTCACCAATTATCACAAGAGCTTCGATAACATGGGGAGCCAACTGGGGAAACCTGTATACGTGTTCCGTTGCATAAACCCTCCTTAGGATCAATGTTCCTAAGCAACATAATAGGAGCACCCACTTTCAACGTTAGAACATGATTTGGCATCCCCAAAAACTTGATGCTATTCAGAAATTCTTCCGAATATAGCATGTTATCTTTACCACTTGTATATGAAGTCTCAATACTATTAGCACGAGCATGAAGTAATTTTAAAATTAAGCTTTTAAAAATAAAGTGTGATATAATTTTGGTTTATATGTTTTGGAAAATGTAAAGCCATTATGTTTAACTCTAAATACAAAGTAAGTTTTGGTTTGTATGTTTTGGAATATCAGTGTATGTTCTAAAGCACCTCTTTGTAGACGACGTTTTTAGTTGTTGTTTGTGGCTTGCCATCTTTATCGTAAAAACAGCAAAACCCGCAAAAGTCGTAAAAACCGTAAAAACAACAAAAACAACAAAAACCGCACAAACCATAAACCCATTAAAACCGCAAAAACCCGTAAAAACCTTAAAAACCGAAAAAACCGCAAAATCGTAAAAACCGCAAAAATTGTAAAACTCGTAAAACCCGCAAAATTGTAAAACCCACAAAAATGCAAAAACCGTAAAATCTGCAAAATATTCAAAACAACAAAAGCTGTAAAACAAGCTGTCAAAACCGTAATAACCACAAAAGTTGTAAAATCCACAAAAACGCTAAAACCGTAAAACCCGCAAAATCTGTCAAAACCACAAAAATTGCAAAATCCGTAAAAATCACCAAATTGTCAAAAATGTAAAAATCGCAAAAGCTGCAAAATTTCTTTAAACTGTAATAAAAAAAACGCAAACCGAAAAATCGCAAAAAAAGACCGTCAAAACCATAAAAATCGCAAGATTAACCGTCAAAACCGTAAAAATCACAAAAATCGTAAAACCGTAAAAATCCTCAAAAGGGTCAAATAATATTTCGAGAACCAATCAGACGTCCTCTTTACTCCTAGACTAAAATATTTTTGGATCCTGAAAACGATTCTATTTATCTAGATGCTTAACTAACTTTAAAAATGAAAGAGATAAGACATTGTCAATGCAGTGTATTTGTTAGCTTTCAAACACAAAGTAGAAGCAAGAAGTTCCAAAGTTACAAGTTAAAATAAACATTTACTAAACATTAAAAGTCTTAATGTAAATTAACAAGTAGAAGCTTATTTGAGTGTTCTTCAATACATGTAGTCAAGGGCAACACAGCGTGAGGCCAATATGAAACACACCTCCGTTGCATTTAGGATTAAACATTTGATTTTATTTTTAGTTTGACTTCATCTTCAAAAATAATAATTTTATAAAACATAACAAAAATAAAAAGATCCAAACTTTATAATTTTGTCTAACAAAAGTCTGTTACCTTTTTTCAACATTCATTGAAACACAATAGAGACTTTGTCTCCGTCGATTGGTGCAGGAAGATTAACGTTTATCATCCTTTATTTCATCAGAAACTCTATTCTATGAACCTGATGATGATTCACAGATAAATTCCTCATTATGTGAGATCTCTTATGACCTCCAAGTGCTTGTCCTGATACGAAAACTTTAAGACAAATCGGACATTCATGGTTTATGTTCTCCACAACCACGTTATTATCCTACTTTAGTTGATCTGTTTTGTTGTAAACTCTGTTCTTCTAGTGACTTGCTCTATGCCCACCTAATGCTTGATATGATCTAAACATTTTACCACAAGTCTCGCACTTGAATTTTCCTTTTATCTGTCGTCCGAACAATCTTGCTCGGTTTCTTGTAATCTTCTGATTCCTCTGTTTCGAACTCGACCTCGTCTTCTACTTCTACTCCATCAACAGGCTGCAGAAAGATCGCTTTCTTTTCCTGTCTCATTCGCTTCCTTTGACACTAGTCATCATCAACCACAGAACATGTTGAACCTTGATAGTCGTAAGATCATTCACCATTGTCATCAGCAGCAGCATGACATCAAAGATGGTGTTGCTGCTTCTGAGTGGACAGGTCACACGGATCATGATGGCGATAATAATCATCATCCATGGTGTAGTGATGAAGTTCTTGCCCTTCTTAAGTTCAGATACTGTCGAAAATTGGTTCCCTCAATTCACTTAGGAACACACCTCAAGGTAATACAATATTCAGACGAATATACTTCTATGTATTTATATATATGCATTAACAAATTATTTAATATACGAATAACATCTTTTCATCTACATCCTGCAAAAGAAAAGCTATCGTTAAAGTAGTAGTTTCGGATTATTACCACCAAGAAGATACTTTCCCGGTCAAGGTTTCCAATGAAAAGGTTGGCACCAAGATCCAAACTCTTCTTATATTGAGATGCCTGATACAATAACAATCATAAAAAAAGTAAGAAAACATCTCTGCATCAAACTCACAAAAGCCATATGTAAGAGTTCAAAGTATCGATAATTCCTAAGAATATGAAAGATATGATGAAATATAACAATTAGATACCTTGTTAAGGTGTATAGGTTTCCCATGGAGCTTAATCATGCAAAAAAAAAATATTTACTATTGTGTCTGACAAAAAATTCTAAAGCCTTTCTTCACAAAACTTTTGATCGACAACTACAGCAGTGAGGAAAAATTATTTAATAAGATGAAGTTGATGAGAAGATCACCTCTTTGTCTTGTCACCATAATCTACACAAAACTCATTAGTTAAACATTAATCATTTATCAAAAAAAAATTTTCCAAGATGTACAAAATGATATTATATTTTTTTTCTTGGGAGAAACTCGAATAATTGTGGTGTATGGCAGCGGAAGT
>OVAN01010881.1:232-15251 GCA_900406275.1 Anastatica hierochuntica
CCTCCTTATGTGTAGGTGCTTCTTCTTCGGTTTGGATCTCGTTGTTGGGTAGAGAGCTTCCANTTCAATAGGTATCTCGTTGAATTCTTCGGGAAGGATTGGAGGTGGCACATATATAGGTGTCTTCACAATGGAATCCTCTTGTGAACTCTCCTCCTTTGAGGTCGTGTGATGACTCTCCTCCTTATGTGTAGGTGCTTCTTCTTCGGTTTGGATCTCGTTGTTGGGTAGAGAGCTTCCAACAATGATCTCTAATTGTTCTACAGCCAAAGCTTCCTCATAATGAAGGCAAGGTTGTGTCTCTTCCTCCTTGGGCGTGTAATGTATACATGTCAAGATCTAGTTTTTATCCTAGATCTACCATTAAAACCACCTAAACCATAGAGATATAAGTTCTATCTATCACTAAACACCATTACCTAACCACAAATCATCTCAAATCCACCATCCCCAAGATCCAAGAAAAGACTACTCACACATCATATGAGAGAAGAGAGAAAAGATGAGAAATATAAGCATGATTTAATAGATAAAAGATTTGAGATACAAGAATATAATGAGAGACTCTTGATCTAAAAGATCAAGAGCATCAACTTAGAAAATAAAGAAAAGTTGATAATAGAGTGTTTTTTTTTAGCTAAAAAAAGTTTTTCTTGTTCTTGGAACATAAGAGGTCTATTTATACTAAAGGAGGAAGAGAGGAAGCCTTAAAAAAGGGTGATTTTCAGGTAAAGGCAACACAGCATCGACCTCAAGACACCCGCCATCGACCTCAGATGTCGATGTTGCGTTGCCTTTGGCAGCAGGGTGTAAAGGACACCCAGCATCGACCTTAGGAGATACAGCATCGACCTCCAGGTCGATGGCTGGTTTGCTTTGCAATTTCTTGTGGCTTTTTGCTCCTCTTTGATGCCTTGTCGATCCCCATTTCTTCCATAGCATTTAGCTCCTCTTTTCCTTGATTTCTTAGCTCCAAATCCACCTTGGATCCATCTCTAGAGCCTCCATAAATCCATCTCAAATTTACACCTACAAATGCAAAGAAAATATATGCAAATGCAATATGTTCCTAAACTAGACTCTAGACTAAAACTAATGCATTCTAAGACTTATATGTCATATATACAACCTAAAAGTGGATGAAGCGAAGCTAAAATGCATCTAAATATGCATGAAAATATGTACACATCAGCGGTCACCCATGGACGACTAGACATGGTTCGTGTCTAGTCGCCCATGGGCAACTAGACTTTGACACGAGACTAGTCGCCCATGGGCGACTAGACATGGTTCGTATCTAGTCGCCCATCGGCGACTAGACGTGGCATGTGTCTAGTTGCATGCCGATGGGCGACTTGACTTTCAGAAAGAATCTAGTCTCCCAACGGCGACCAGACCTTGCTCGTGTCTTCAAAACAATGCGATTATCCGATGTCTACAGTGATTTCTTATCGCCCTGAAACTCGTATCTCGAGATCTCTTGAGAGTCGTTCGGAAATCTTGGGCGTTGATTTCGATGTTACCATTTTTGATCCTAACATCGAGTTTGATCTCACTGAAATGCTCGGTTTAACCAATCATGAAGGGAAACCCGGGCTGGTGCAATTCTGACCATTCCAGGGCTGTTTTTTTCTTGCGGAATGCCTTCTCCAGATGCTACTAAGTAATAAATTGTCAATTTGATAGCTTGGTTTGCTTGGCGGAGCTCTATTTCGTCTTGGCCAAGTCCTCTCTACTTTCGAGGTTCGGGATTCTATATACTTAACAACCAATGGACTCGACTTTCACACGGGCCTTGTAGAAGAAGTATACGCATAACTAGGATAAGGTTGATTGTTTACAATACTATACCGATCCATTTTCGTTTCCTATATAGTAAGGCTCATTGAATACTAGTCCTAGCAGTATGTTAAGCTTTTGGAATGTGTACTAACCTAAGATCTACTCGCAAACTCGGCAAGCAGGCAAATAGCATTATAGTGCAAACAAAGATGATAATGTTATTTATTGACAAAGTCTAATTGTTTAGCAATCCAATTCAAGAAAACTCATTGACTCCATGTTATCTACTGTCTAACATGCAAACTAATATATTAAATACTTGTAAACACAAATTCAATCATCACAACAATCATTATATCAGATCCAAGGGAGAAGGATAGATAAAACCGAATGATGAACGAAAGATGAATGTAATTAGATGGGATGGATCCTTTGGAGGCTAACAAAGCGCACGACCTCAATGGATGTCGTCCCCGCCTCCTTAGGCACTTATTCGATCTAAAAGCTAAAAAACTCTCTTCGAGATAAAAGTAAAAAAATCTATTTACAGTACAACTTCATTATTAGATCAAATGAGTAAAATCGGGCCTTAAGGCCTCCACATGTTGGACTTCGTATAAAGAGGTCTTAACTTTAGTCCTTGGGCTTTAAAATGCTTGTACTAGATCCACTTAATTCTGGAGAATGTCTACTTCAAGACCCAAGTTACCTTCTTTTCTTTTTGGCCTTTCTCTGCACCATTCATTCGTGAGATAGTTGGACTGGTCTTCATTAATATTGATGTAACTCTTCATACAAAACCACGAATGATGTGAAACCACCTTGATATGAATGAAAACTCAAATATCTAGCTCTTGTCAACGTTTCATTGAAATCCATTGAGGGAAATACTTTCATCTTGGACGATACTTCTAAAGCTTGGAAATTGTCCATAAATTGGCTTTTATCCATTTAGCCCCACATTGCTCCATAATACATTGGTTGACCTGAAATACCACAAATATAGGAAAACTACTTTTAATCGATGAAAAATAAAGGAGCACTTTATGAACTGCTTGTAAATGTGGTTCTTGAAGATGAGATGATTACTGACATAGCTTTGGTAATTGCAAAGCAGATATTTGGTATTGTAACCACTAGATACATCAATCTTCCAAGTAGTATTTTGTATTCCTTTGGATTTGGTAACAAATCACCATCATGTAAGGAGATAACATCTAGTTTACTTCATCTAAGTCTAATCTAGAAATGCATTACAAATATCTAATTGAGATAACATCTAATTTACTTTCGTAGAAATGGCCAACATGATCCTCACAGTAGAGAATTCTGCAAATGGTGAGAAAGTATTGCCATAATCAACACCTTCTTCTTGTGTGTACCCTTTAGCCACTGGCCTTGCGTCAAATCTCTCTATCGTCTCATCTGCATTGAATTTTATAGAAAATATCCATGAACATGCAATGGTCGTTTTGCCTTCCAGTAAAAAAAAAAAGATACTCCAAGTTTGCGTTCTCTCATAATGATAAACTCATCATACATCATCACACCATTGGATATGTTTCTTATCTTTTGTAGAAGTGTGGGGTTGAGGTTGTTGACATATAGTGTTATTGAATGATGCAAAGAAAGGAGAAATACTAGTATATGAGATACAAGATGTAATAGGGTAAGGAGTAGTAAGTCTCTTTGGGATATGTGTTTAAAGAGTATAGTAATTACGATAGGTAATCTTTTAGAAGGGAAGTCATTTTTTGGCGTTCGTTTTTGAAATTGTGGTGCATAATGTGATGTGGGTCAAGTTTTACCCAACTAAAACCTAGCTGCAAATGCACAACATCGCAGTAATACCTAGAGATCGAATTCATGAGGACTAGATATTCACACTTAGGACCCGCTGATTTCGAACTAAGCTAAGAAAGAAATACACAAGGGGTTTGGGATTTTTATTTGGTTTTATAATGTTTTAGTTATGCAAAACGAAATCCTAATCTATTTGCTAATATACATGGGATAGATCGATGAGGATATATGCATCAAATAGTCGAATGTGAAAGTAAGAAAGCAAGAATTAAGACTCGACTAGGGGCATATTGATTTGGTCTATATCACAACAACTACTGTAAACCCTCTCCACCTTCAAGGTTCTGGAGTCTATATAGTTAACAACCAGCGAACTTGACTTTCGCACGGTCCTGCAGAAGAAGACTTTCGCATTGATCATGTTTCTATCTCAATCCACTTTCGTTGCCTATATATAAATGTTTATCAAATACTAGTTCCAGCAGTATGTCAAGCTTTTGGATTGCATACAAACCTAAGATCAACTCGTAAAGAAAAAAAAGCATTATAGTTAATGTTATTGATAAAGTCTAATTGTTTAGTAATCCTATTCAAGGAAACTCATTGACTCCATGTTAGTTGCTATATATGCAAACAAATATATCAGAGACACATAAACACAAATTCAATAATAACAGCAAACATTATATCAAATCAAAGGGAGAAGGATAGATAAAATTGAATGATGGACGAAAGATGAATGTATTGAGATGAGATGGGTCCATTGAGGCTAACAAAGGGCACGATCGCAAAGGGTGACATACTTGCCTCCATCAACACTTATTAGATCTAAAATGTAAACAACTTTTCTCAAAATAAAAGCTAAAAATAACAGTTTATAGTGCATCTCCACTATTAAGTCAAATGTGTAAAATTGGGTCTTAAAGTCTCAAAAAGTTGGGCTTTTTGTAAAGGGACTTTGAGTTTAGTCATTGGGCTTTAAAAGTTTTGGAATAGAGCAAATTGAGTCTAGAGAATGTCAGGTTCGAGACCCAAGTTGCCTTCCTATTATTTTGTCCTTTCTCAAAGCCCTTCATTCGCAAGACAGTTGGACCAATCTTCAGTGATATTGATGTAACTCTACAACTCTAAACGATGTGAAACCACCTTTATATGAAAGCTAACTCACATATCTAGCTCATATACAAATTTCATCGAAATCTATTAAGGGCAAGCCCTTCATTTTAGACATTACTTCTGATGCTAGGAACTTGTCCAAAAACTTACTTTGATCCATTTAGCTCTACAATACTCAAAAATACATTGGTTGACCTGAAATGACTTGAAATACCACAAATAGAGGAAAACTACCTCTATGTTTTAGAATTGTGTAAGAAGATCAAGAAAACATACTAAAATCTATAAGAAAAATGGTAAAATAATGGTGTTATCATAATGTAGCACAAATTCAGAAGATACAACATGTTGATTATGATGTGTACCAAATGTTGAAGCTTTAGAATGAGAATCGTCTTTGTAAAGAGGTTTTGTAATAGAGGAAAGAAGTGTTTTACTTCATTAATGATAGTTGATGAAGGAAAGAGAAAGATTTTCTCATGGAAAACAACATATTTTGAAAAATAAACAATGCCAGTCACCATATCAAGCAATCTATATTTCTTACATCCACTTGGATAGCCTATAAACACATATGTTCTAGCCCTAGGTTGGAATTGTTTCAATGTTTTGGACTTGTAGAGTGATACTCTAAACAACCAAATGTTTTTGAGCAAGAGTAATCTGGAATTTAATTTGTTAAGATTTCATATGATGACTTATTTCTTAATAAAGTACGATCAAGTCTATTAATCAAAAACATTAAAGTAAGCATATAATCGCCACAATAGTGCAATGGTATATGAGAATCAAACAAAAGTGCTCGTGCAACATTTAAGATGTGTTGATGTTTCCTTTCAACATCTGAGGTTTGTTATGAGTTTTCAGGACATGAATAATGAGGTAAAATGCATTCTTTCAAATATAATTATGTAAAATTCAGTTCAGAAGCATTATCTAAACGTAGACATTTTACTTTCTTTTGAAATTGATTTGCTATCATAATAAGAAAACTAGGAGATATATGAAAAACACTAGATTTATATTTTAGCAAGTACATCTATGTTGCTCTATTGTGATCAACAATGGTTAAGAAATAACGATGGCTATCTACTGTAGGCACATAAAATGGACTGCAGATAGACTCATATTATTCTTTGATGTAGATAGAAAATGTTTATGTTTTGCAAGAGGAAAAATATAACAATTTTTATGAATTTTACGGTTTTTAATTTATGTTTAGACATTTTCAAAGCATCACACAAAATATCTATACTAAAGGCATGATTACCTGCCCAACCTTATATTCTAAATATTAGCATCAACAGAAACATCATAACAAGTGGTAGAGACTTTTTTTTGTTCCAAAAACAAGCAGTAGAGACTCTACCCCTCTACTCTTTCCAGTCATCAACCCCTATGTACAATTTTGAAAATAACAATTATAATAATTAAAACTAACTTTAGAATGAAATATTTTAGTCACCATAACAACTCTCAACAAACAAAAATTCAGGAATAAAGTGAACATAATACAACAAAACAATATTACTCAGTTTAATAAAACATACACCTTATATTTTCACTGTATAGTCATTTGGCAGTGTAACATAAGTCTTCTCTAGTAGTCCAAAATCTAAAAAAAATCTTCTAGAGTTAGAAACAATATTGCATCCAATTGATGAACTGGATTGTTGAGATGAATTGTATTTCGGCTTTAATGTAGCATCTATCAACCGTATGTCCCAATTTGTCACAAGGTGAACAAGTTGACTTTTTTTTATGTCCATATCTTTTGAGTATAAGATATTGAACCTGAGACAAAGTCATTATTCGTTAATTGAAAGATAGTTGGATATTGAACTGATTGCTGAACAATATTTGAATAGCTCTAATCTTCTAGTTGTAGTAGAGTCTAATGAAGTCTCATCATGATCCAACATATTTTAGATATCTGCTACAAGTAGTTGAAACTCAATGTTTAAAATCTAACATATGATTTGCTAAAAACCATGGTTTTCAAGTACCATTTTTCGCCATTGGAGCTAATAAGAAGACAAATCGCCTAGGATTTCAACTATGGATATCCACAAAGATCAAAATCAAAAGAATAGTTGATTTACAGAAGAAACACTGGTGAAATATAGGTCAAAGGAAAAAATCGAAGATTTGAAAGGAAACTAGATAATATCAAAAGCTTTCATCTATCTAATATTATCTTAGGACAAGCAGAGTAAATAAGTTTCCGCCATATTCAAATAACCAAGATAAATTAAACGTGCCACGATTCACAAAGTAAATCATACTAAACCAGCTAAACAAGATATTATTTCCTTGATCTTAATATATCTTTGTGTTTATCTTGGTCGATAGAGTATTGTGTGTGATCACTTCAACTATAAGATAGATATTTCATGTGAATTTACCCGTAAAATCCCTAAGAATCCTTAATTCGAAATCATATAGAACGGATTCCAAAAAGGATCTGAAACGAAACTAGTCCAAACCTAGGAATAAAAAGTCCCACCAAAGTTCCATATTTTGAACCATATTCAAAAGTCACAAAATCCATGACGCAAGAGTTTGGGAACGGAAGCCTATAATATACATCTCTTGTTTACTGGACATCTTAATAGATACATAACATAAAAAAAAAAAAAGAGAATTGATACATGTTCTTATATATTTAGATCAACAATTATAATTCTTAATAATTAAGAATTTACCTATCTTTATATATCCTAAAAAAGGTTAAAACGAAAAGGTTAATATTTTATGCCAAAAGTACTTATTTTTTTGGAATGTGCCTTTAGACCATGTTTATTTTTTGGGATCTCTAGCAAGAGGTTCTTAACAATATATATAATAAAATAATAAGCAAAATAAGAGAGTTAGGAGAGAACCTGAATGGGGTTTTTAAATTTAACACATTTTTGTTGGTTGATTATTACTTTTAATATTTAGATTTATTTATATAACTAAATGTATTAAAATATTAATATAAATTAGTTAAGAGACTTGGTTTTAGATACTATGCATTGAACATGGTTTTATGTATTATGAAATAATTGCTAAATAGGCATGGTGTTGGTCAAACGAAATCTATTGAAATTTATTTTTTTACCTCATTTATCAACATCTGCATGGAAACAATATCTAGAGATAGAAATGGTGAATCTAGTGGCGATTCTATCCTTAATGAATACTAAAACTACCCAAAATTATTGTTTTGGATGTGAATTACCTAAATAAAAGAGAGGGTAAAATCTGGTTAAAGTTAATACAAATATAAAAATATATATACCTTCTAATTCTCGGGAAAAAACACATTTCATACAACTTTTAACCTTTTATGATATTAGTTATGCAACATACATATCAGAAAGTGATTGAGAAAAAACCTAGCCATTAAAATGTCGAACCCAAACGTGCCAGAGCCGCCGAGACATCTGATGAAGCAACACTCGTGGTTGCTGGACGCGACCCGCAACGAAGCTTGGCTACGAAAGAAAAAGAAACGGCCATTGGATCTTCGTCGCAGTAAGAGCGTCACGAACGATGATCTCGAGGAGCTCAGAGGCTGCATCGAGCTTGGGTTTGGGTTTGAACCAAACTCTCCTGATTTAAGTCCAAGGCTATCCGATACAATACCGGCTTTGGATTTGTATTGTGCCGTTCATAGACAGTATAGTAACCATTTATCCAGGTCGTCGTCGTTTGCATCAGAACGTGACTCCAGCAACTCTAGCACTACGACTATTGTTGACAAAGGTGCGGGGGTGATTTCGAGTTCATGAATTATTAATTTGTTAATTTGTTTCGTTTTTCTAGTTCGTGATTTTGGGGTGGTTTTTTTGATAAATATTGATTTTGGGGTGGTTGAAAAGGTGATGATGGGAAGACGATGAAGCAGAAGCTGAAACAATGGGCTCAGGTGGTCGGGTTTTCAGTGCGGCAATTGTCTAGGAAACCAAATTGATGCTCTTCGAAGAATTGCATTTTGTAATATAATTGAACCTGAACAGAAACTCGTCAATGTTAAGTACCATTGTTTGAGTGTTGTTGATTTAGTGAGGTGTGCGGATAACACATTTACTGTCAAATTAAGTGTGAACCAAAACATAACATTTCCGATTGTTCTTAAGCTACATTTGTCTATAAATAGAACTTGAGACCAAGGCCTGTTGGTTTTTGTTTATGGATGGAACATCTAGAAGTAGAAGTTGGATGCTGCATCCGAATGTTGTTCTTTTCTACATCTGATTTTTGTATCTAGATAATATAAATTTATGAATCTGTAATAGCATATAGATGTATCCAAATGAAAATTACCAAAAAGGACATGCTTTTGTATAAATATATGCAATTTTTCAGTTTGCGGTTTTTTAAGGTTTTTACGGATTTACAATTTGGACGCCTTGGACGGTTTTTTAGCTTTTATGGGTTTTGTAATTTTTACGATTTTGACAGTTTTCTCCGATTTTCCGGTTTTTACGGTATCGACAATTTTTTTGGTTTTGCGGTGTAACGACTTTTTGCTATTTTGTGGTTTTTACAAGTTTTACGATTTTTTGCGGTTTTTGGGATTTTACGGTTTCAAGATTTTACGGTTTTTGCGGTTTTGACTTTTTTACGGTTTTGACTTTTTTTACTGTTTTGACGGTTTGTTCGGTTTTTAATGTTTTCGCAGTTTTCTTGATTTTTCGATTTTGACTATTTTTGCGGGTTTTATGGTTTTTGCGGTTTTGGCGGTTTTAAGATTTTTTATTTTACAGTTTTTACTATTTTTTGCGAGATTTACAATTTTTGCAGGTTTTACATTCTTTGGTTTTTAAGGTGTTGCAGTTTTATAGTTTTTGCGATTTTGATGGGTTTTTGTGGTTTTATAGTTTTTGCGATTATTATGGATTGATAGTTTTTGCAGTTTGTACGATTATGACAGCTTTTGTGGGTTTTAATTTTTTTGTTGCAGTTTTCACGGTTTTGTGGTTTTACTATTTTTATGGGTTTTACGGCTTTGCAGGTTTTATGGTTTTTCTTCTTTTAAGATTTTCGCAACTTTTACGGTTTTTGTTGTATTGACAGGTTTTGCGGTTTTACTGTTTTTGATGATTTTTTCAGTTTTTGCGATTTTACGATTTTGACAGGTTTTATATATTTTACGGTTTTTTGAGATTTTGAGGTTTTGTGGTTTTACGGTATTTGCGGTTATACGATTCTTACTACTTTTGCAGGTTTTACGGTTTTGCAGGTTTTTAAGGTTTTCGTCCTTTTTGCAACTTTTACGATTACGACACTTTTTGTTGTTTTACCAGTTTTTTTAGCAGCTTTTACGATTTTGCGGCTTTGACAGTTTTGATCGTTACAGTAGTTTTTGCGATATCGATTGTATTTACTTTTCATACGGTGTTTCCAGTTTCATTTTTTTTATGTCAACGAGGTTTTGTGATTTTGACAGTTCTTTTTGTTTTTGGTAACTTTTGCGATTTTGGTGGTTTTAAAATTGTTTTCGTTTTGGTTTTTGTATTTGTATTTGACTAAAATATTTCATATAACAAAGGGTATTTAGTCTTTTGAATTTTGAGATGCAAAATCTACATTCAAACTCTACATTTTAGTTGGAAGCCCCCTTAGTCTTCTGGTTGATTAAAGGGTTCATTAATGCTTCTACATCAGGAGGTATGACGATCGATTCCCCGCAAATGCAGATAAACGGAGGAAAGCTTATAAGAAATCTCCAGTGTGGTGCAAACAGAACCGTTCGTATTGGTGATGGAATTCAGCAGATGGAGCGAGAAGATTTGTCTGCTGAAGAATTTTCCGTGTAATTGTTTCTCATAATTTGTAATAAAAAAAAAATTAGATGATACAAGAAATTCTACATTTTGCAGCATCTCAAAAATCCACATATTTGTATCTGAACATCTCAAATATCTAGATGTAACATCTGGATGCAATTAAAAATGTTCAAACGAACAACATATGGTGCATCTGCATCCAAATGCAGCATTTAGATGAAAAAATAAATAGGGCCTCAATAATGAATATGTTGTAGGCAAATTGTATTGTTGCCCTAGTTAATCCTCACTGTTGTAAATAGGTTGGTTGGACCGTATCTATACGATATTTAGTAAGGCCATGTTAGTTTTTGCATCCAGATATTGCATTTGGATGCAGATGCCCCAAATGTTGTTTGTTTAACCATTTTTTCTTTACATCTAGATTCAACATCCAAATATTTGAGATGCTTAGATGCAAAGATCTCGATATTTGAGATGCTCTAAAAAGTAGAATTTGGATGCAGATTTTGCATCTAAAAATTCATAAAACCAAAATACTCTTAGTTATAAGAAACACTAGATTTTGACCCGCGTTTTCTAAGTGTGGAGTTCAATTTTTTAGTATAATATAATATAAAAGAGAATTAAAGATGATATGAGTTTTTTTATAAATAAATTATAGTAAAGAACAAATATTTTTCATATTACTAAAACGTATTAACAATATGGATTATCAATATCAAAAATGAAAATTAGTTTATCCTACCATATTCACGACTCGGACATCGAATCGGGTTCAATTGTAAATGGAAAACATAATCGGGTTTGATCAATAATAAACTCAAAGAGAATTAGACCGATTAAAAGACCAGATTAAACTGGTAAATAAACGGAAACTGACGAACCGTTAAATCGAATTCGAATCAGATTCGAATCGGGTTCATTTCTTAAGCATGAAATGTTTTTTAGCTTTAAAAATATTATTATTTTAAGTGTTTTATGTATATTTTCAGATAATATGTTAGTTTCAACTATAATATTATTTTAAAATAATATATTATTCTCTCTTACACTATTATTTGTAAAAATACCATTAAGTCCGGTCGGACCACATTGATCAAAGACCCAAAAAAGTTATCCAGTTCAATTATAAAATGTCATTTTGTAATTTTTAATTAGTGGAGTGTATTTTTTAGTAGTGTTTAAAAATTTAAAAGATAATCATTTACTAATTAATCAAATTAATTAACTGAATTAATGAATTGAATAATCAAGTTGTTGTGCGAGATATTAAGAGTGTATAATTATATTAATATAAGAGTCCAAATTAGTAGTATCACATGGTAAGTAAAGTTGTTATGCTTTTGTTTTCATAGTATAGATTTTTAGTCAAATACAAATGCAACAACTACCAAAATGCAAACAATTTTAAAACCGCAAAAGTTACCAAGATCACAAAAAACCGTCAAAATCACAAAAATTGTTGACACAAAAAGATATCTAAAACTAGAAAAACTGTATTAAAATAAAAAAAAATCACAAAATAGCTACTATAACCGCCAAATCCGTAAAAACCTCCAAACCACAAGAATTGTAAAACCCGGAAAAACTGTAAAAACCAGAAAAATTGCAAAACTCTTAAAAAAAACGTATACACTGTAAAAATCATAAAAGTTGTAAAGCCACAAAAACCGCAACACCGTACAAAACATAAGAAACTTCAAAACTGCGAAAACCGTAAAACCCGCAAAAACCATCAAACCGCAAAAAAAACAAAAAGCAGTAATCCCCGCAAAACTGTTTAAACTGTAAAAGCCGCAAAACCACAAATATCAGGAAATCATAAAAACCGCAAAACAGAAAAAACTGTAAAAATCTCGAAAATGGAAAAAACAATAAAAAAAATTATTAAAACCATTAAAATTGTAAACAGAAAAAACTGCAAAAATCGTGAAAACCCTAAAAATCAAAAACCGCATAAAACCATCGAAATTGTAAAACTATAAAATTGTAAAACCATAAATACTGCAAAAACCGTAAAAACCAGAAATCGGAAAATCGCAAAGGATCATCAAAACAGTAAAAACCGTCAAAACAGTAAAACTACAAAAAAATAGTAAAACAGCAAAAACCGCAAAAAACCGTCAAAACCGCAAAAAGATGTAAAACCATATAAGCTGCCAAATCTACTAAAACCTTTTAACCCGCAAAATTAATTTGTAAAATAAAATTTTGATAACTATAATTTTATGATTTTTATATGATATTCAATATTTTAGAATATATTAATACAAATGTAACACCCCAAGTCCATTAGTGGGTGATTTAGGCCCAAGCCCATCACCAAAAACCCTAGTATCTCCATCCCCCATCACTTATAAAAGGAGGCATCAAAGAGAAGGGGGAGGAGTTTTGTCAAAGCCACCAAAGAGAAGCCCTAGCCACCCTCCACCGCCACCAAGCCTCGCCGCCGACCAGCCACCGTCGCCGCTCGCCGCCCGCGCCGCCCCGGCGTAGCCACCGTGAGCCTCGGTCGAGTCTCCGTCTTCGTGGGGCTTCTTCTTCTCGTTTCTTCTATCTTTTCTCAAGGTAATCACCTTGAATCTTTGATCTCCATCCTCTCCTAGTTGTTCTCTGTGAAAGGAAACCCTGACAAGGTTCTCCTTTGTGTGTTTGTGGAGTCATCTCTCTTTAGATCACAGATCCGTGCCCCGAAGATCAGATCCATTCATCCCTCATCTCAAAACCGCGATCTAAGGTAAGGAGCTACCCACACGATCCCCCGCACACGTTGGTTTAATGATCTGCTTGCTCTAGTATAGGATTTCTCACGAAAATTGGTTGAAAGTCTTGTATGTGTGTCTAGATAGGTTGTTTGATGGTTGTGCTTGTAGATCCGGTATATATCGGATATAGATTGATTGGGGTTGGGTTATGATATTGGGATGCCATTGAACGAAGGGGGAAAAGGAAGAAGTACCCTGGAGTTGGGGGGGGGAAAAGGAAGAAGTACCCACTGGGAATGGTTTAGGAAGGGAAAAAGGAGGAGAACGAAAATGAGAATGAGAATGAGATGATGAGATGGGGTAAAGGAAGAAGTACCTGTGGGGGGTAGAGGTTGGGATATTAAGTGACCCGGGGTTAGTGTTAGGAAGGGATGTATGCCAGGTTTGAGTGTTTGATTCTATGCTTTTGTTGGTTGTATATTTAGGCCGAGTCTGCGGACTTGTGTGGTCTAGCATTTCACCACCTTGCTGAGTGATTCCCCTGTCACTCACTCCTTTCCTCTTTCCTCCTCCCCTTCTTTCCCTTTTTCAGGTGAGCATAACGAGTAGTTGGAGGCGATGGTTGGATCATGATGTTCGTTTTGGGAATCGTCACATTTTTCGTATTTGGTTTTCTTTTGTTGAATTGATTTATGTTGAACCGATTTTCGTTTGGTTTTGATTATGGATTTGTTTAAGATTGATGAGTTGATAGATTAATAAAGTTGATGTTTTAGAGATAAGTTGTGGTTACATGAGAAATAAGCTAGGTAAGTGACATGCCGTGCCCTAGGGGTAAGGGACGGATGTTACAATTTGGTATCAGAGCCAGGTTTGCCAAACCGGTTCCGACCCGGGAGGCAATTAGAAAGATAGGAGATGTGTGAATCGGTTTTCAACGAGTTTTGAAAATTGTTTTTGGGGGGGGAGATGGGTCGATTTTTACAAGGAAAAAGGAACACCATGCCAATCAGAGTCAACCCTTAGTCATTTGTGCATTAGTTGGCTTCAAGTAAAGGTCTAATCTGCTCGTCTTCTTTTCTGATGGCACCAAGGAGAAACCCTAACCGTCGTCAGATTACTGCCAGAGCTCCGACTGGGTCGCAAACCAGAGGCCAGGACACCACCGTTGCTACAGAGGCATCTCAAGAGAGTGTGGATGAGAGTGTTCAAGGAGGGCAGGAAGTGAATAACCACCTCAATTCTGCAGAGGGAGTCGCCCAGCAGACAGCCCAAGCGGCTGCGGCCCAGGTTGCCGCTCAGGAAGCCGCGGCTCAGCAGGCTGCACTGTTAGCTGCCGTGCTGGAGGAGCTTCAGAGGTACCGAGCTCTTTTCGAAAACCCTCCGAATCCAGGTGTAGTTGCGGGAGGGGTCCCTGCAGGGGTTGCAGCGCTGCAAGGCGCACCACCAGTACAGATTCCCGGAGCATACCCGCTACCACCACCACCCCCGCAGTACCCGCCTCAGCAAAGGCCGAGCTACTGGGACATGATCCGTCAGATCAGGGACATGGGCACCGAGATGTTTGATGGCGCCACAGGTCCTGTTGCGGCAGACAACTGGAGGAGGAACTTAGAGTACTATTTGGACCATTTGCGATGCCCAGTAGAGTATCGTCAGGATCTAGCCACCCAGTACCTGAAAGATGAAGCACTGGTGTGGTGGAAGGGCCAGGTAACTAAGACTCAGGGGCAGTACGAGCTTACCTTGTGATGCAATCTCGGATCTTCTGAAAGAGAGATTGAAACTTCTAATGTTATTTTGATGGTTTTTTCTTTGGTTTTATGGATGAGA
>OVAN01010882.1:0-15250 GCA_900406275.1 Anastatica hierochuntica
TAGAGAACGATTAGGAGAAAGAATAAATGGATGGTCATCTAAGTTTCTATCTAAGGGAGGTAAGGAGGTTTTGATTAAATCAATCGCCCTAGCCTTACCCAACTATGTCATGTCATGCTTCAAGCTCCCCCAAGAGTTAACCTCAAAGTTAACCAGTGCAATANTCCAATGGATGTAACCGCGGTCTCCATTGGTACGCTTGGGAAAAAATTATGTATTCCAAAAGAGAATGGAGGTTTGGGTTTTCATTCCCTGGAGGATTTCAATATGGCCTTACTGGCCATACAATTATGGCGACTCATACGACTCCCGGGGTTGCTGGTTGCTCGGGTACTACGTGGCCGATATTTTAAGACTTGTAATCCGCTAAATGCCAAAAAGCCACACTCCCCCTCATATGGCTGGAGGAGTATTTTCGCAAGTCAGGATCTGCTGAGGTAAGGAATAAGGATTCGCATAGGCTCTGGAATAAATACGTCCGTCTGGCATGACCCCTGGATTCCAGATACTACTCCGCGCCCGGCAAGGGGACCAGGTAGTGTTTGGTACCCAGATTTACAGGTTTTCCAATTAGTTGACCCAACAACGAGGGATTGACATTTACCACTTTTGCAGGAATATGTTTCTCAGGAGGACATAGATTTAATCCGAGGTATTCAACCCACTAGGACCATCACACACGATGATGTGGTTTGGCATTATACTAGAACGGTTCAATATACGGTTCGGTCGGGCTACAAACTCCTGAATCAATCGGCGATAACTCGGATGAATAATAATTGATGGGGCCCTGGATTAGAGGCGCTCAAAGCGTATTTATGGAAAATAACTTGCCCGTTAAAAATACGTCATTTTTTCTGGCAAATAATATCTGGGACTTTGGCGGTGACTACAGAGTTGGCCAATCGGGGAGTACGAGGTGACGTAAACTGTAAACGTTGTATCTCTGCTGAGGAAACTATCAACCATGTTTTCTTCGAGTGTGAGTCGGTTCGACATGTTTGGGCCCTCTACAAGGACCAAGCAAGGTTTGAGGCTTTTCCTACCACATGATTTATGCCAATATGGCCTATTTATTCTGGCAAGCTCCTTTACGAAATCAGGATAGGGACCGATATGACCTTTATCCATGACTTTTATTGGCAATATGGAAAGCTAGGAACAAAAAAGTTTTCCAAGGAATATATTTGAATATGGAGACGTTAGTACAGGATGCGGAGACGGATTGTCTGGCTTGGAAAGAAGCACAATTTTTAGAACCTCCAGAAGAGGTTAGGTTTGATGTGCCTTCAATCTCTGCTGGCTTATGTTGTCAGGTTGATGGCTCATGTAAGCAATCAGATCCCACCTCTGGACTTGGTTGGATATGTAAGGATAGAGATAATAAGGTCATCCTTATGGGGGCAAAGTGTCTCCGTCGAAGCCTCTCGCCTCTTCATTCAGAGATAGAAGCGTTATCCTGGGCGATGTCAGAATTACATGAACGCGGAATACAATGTCAGACATTTCAAAGGGATTGTGCGGAACTTGTCAAGATGATCCACGACCCGGAGGGATGGCCAGCTTTCCATACGCTTCTCCAGGAATACCAGCTACTTCAAGGACACTATCCAGGCTTCCAGCTGACACTCATCCCACGTGTGATGAATACTCAAGCAGATAGCCTAGCGCGAAGATCCCGCCTTTTTTCTTGTGATCATATTTTTGTACACTCTACTTTCCCGAATTGGTTACCCAATCCGGGGGAAACTCTTTAATTAACATGTGGTTGACAAAAAATAAAATAAAAAATAAATATCACATGTTCACTAAGAAAGCATCTTTTGTCATATTTCAGATATGTCCGGTTTTAAAACATAAGAATTTTTGTATTGTTTAGTTTTGATTTTTTGGATTATAACTAAACTGAATCGAACTATTTAGTGTATACAATCGATTTTCAATTAAATTTTACAAAAAGTTTAAAAAAAACTTTCATTTTGAAAATGAATGCAAAAAATGAGAAGTGGCGTCTATAGAAGGTTTTAGGTAGATTTGACCAGTGGACTTCATTTATCATTAATTGTAGAGATTTATCATTGATTAACTGTAAAGATTCAAAATATACGTTCTTTCAATTAAATCGAACCAAATAAAATTGGTTTAGGGTTGTGTTAAGAGTTTAGATTTTATATGTTAGGGTTAACTATTTAGGGTTTAGGGTTTAGTTTTTTAGGGTTTATCATTAATGAGGGAATAAAATTAGAAAAGACGATATTGCCTTTTTATTTAATCTTGATACTAGAAGTAAAAAGATTATCTATCTAATAACTATAAAGAGATAAATTTATATTGTGTTGTGTAATTAAAATGTCAAAAATATTTTGGGTTGTCTAATTATGCTAATAATGTTTAAGATTTTTGTGTTAAGGGTTGGGAGTGTGAGTTAAGGGATTAGGGTTTATGGTTTAGGGTTGTGTTTTTATCATTAGTGAGGACACTGAATAAGAATAAAAGAGAAGACATTGCCATGATGAGCAAATACTGTTTTTAATCGTTAGATCGCAGCTTATGTGACATCATTGAAAATCCAGGGCATTATAAGCCGTTTGGTGGGAAAGTTATGGTTTTTGGTGGTGATTTTAGGCAGGTTTTACCTATTATTACTGGAGGAAGTAGGCAAGATATAGTCGGAGCTTCATTGACATCATCTTATCTATGGCGATATTGCAAGGTTTTGAAACTTACGAAAAATATAAGGCTGTTAGCTTATATAAGTGCACAAGATGCTGAAGACATCAAAGAGTTCTTCCAATGGATCTTAGATATTGGCGATGGTAAAATCAATGAGCCAAATGATGGAGAAGCTGAAATTGTAATTCCTGATGAATTTTTGATCACTAAAACTTCCAATTCAATAGAATCCATAGTAAAGGCGGTTTACAGTGATTCGTTGGGTCAATCCGATGATCCTATATTTTTCCAACAATGTGCTATTTTGTGTCCTACAAATGATGATATTGACATTATCAACAGTTACATGCTTACGAATTTGCCAGGTTTGCCATTACCATTTAAAAATTATGTATATAAATAACCGTATAATTTAGCTTTATTACTGATATTCTTAATTGTAATCTATTACAGGTGAAGAGAGAACATATTTGAGTTCAGACAGTATTTGCCCTATAGACAAAAATTTCAATGGAAGTACAATATACTCACAAGAGTATCGTATAGTATAAGGGTTTTTGGATTGCCGAACCATATCTTGAGATTAAAGATAGGTGCACATGTTATGTTGTTACGGAATATAGATCCAAAGAAAGGTTTGTGTAACGGAACATGACTTCAGATTTCTCAGATGGCTGATCATGTTCTTGAAGCGGTAGTTCTGACAGGAAATAAAAAATCGTTGGTAAAAAAAGTTTTTCTTCCTAGGATTCTTATTTATCCATCTGACATAAGATATCCGTTTAAAATGAGACGCAGACAGTTTCCACTGGTCGTCGCATTTGCAATGACAATAAATAAAAGCCAAGGACAAACGCTAAAACAAGTTGGACTCTATCTTCCAAAGTCAGTTTTCTCGCATGGACAATTGTACGTTGCTCTATCTACAGTATCTGTGAAGCATGAATTGAAGATCTTGATAACATACAAGTATGGTAAACCTCAAAACCATACTACTAATGTTGTTTTCAAAGAAATTTACAGAAAATTGCCTTAATATTATAATTTATGTTTTACAATATTTACCATTAGACTTACATATTGTGATTTTTAACCATTTATCGGATCAGCTTTAAACAAATAATCGAAATTTTTTGTGATAAAGTTATTACCATGCTATTTCTTTAAAGGTTAATAGTCATCAGTCCATTCATACCATATACAACTTTATCCGTCTATGTCACTTATAAAATTAGCATAAAAACATCATCTTAAAATCACACAGTTTATTCAAATCTTTAAACCTGCTAAACATTCAAATAAACCATTTGACAACTACGATATTATATTACAATCAATCTTCCAATTTCTAAGCATACATATTAATACATTTTTATCACATTTTTTAAACTCTCTTATACTGTAATCCAGGAAACACATGGAAAATATGTAAGAGAATTCCTCCATCAAATAAAGTATTGGGTTAGATACATGTTGTAGATTAATGTAATTGGTGGGAATAATTTGTAACATCTGTGTTTGGCCTTTGATTGGTATATTTGTTTTACTAAACTTATTTCTAGCTCTAGCAGTTGTCATTTGAGTGAACCTTAAAGATTTATATGATTTGGGTTGACTTTGGCAGAGATCTTAGATTATATTTTACTTCCATACCATTACTATATAATAATATTTCTTTGATTAATTTGATGTCAGGAGGTTTCAAAGCTACAATTTTTAATATTTTTAATTTTTTTAGAAAGAGAGAAGTGTGTGCTTTAGTAAGGGTGAACTAAAGAATTGAGGATCATTCAACAAAAATAAAATAAAAATATAAAAATACAAGTATAAGTGAAGTAAGGCATGGGAAAAATTTGAGAAAGCATAACAAAGCTCATAGTAAATGTGTTATCTTGGTTAGTTTAGAGCTGCAATATTCATGTGTCGTCATTGTCTTTATCCTCATAATAAATTGCCTCAACACTTTTTTTTATAAAGAAATGGCTTCAACACTTTTTTTTTATAAAGAAATGGCTTCAACACTTATAAAACTATGAATTTATAAATTTTGTTTTGATTCCGACCAACCATTAGCTTAGTGAATGCATTCATATAGTGTTGGAAACGTGCCTCTTAAAGTTGTTCAAGGGATTATTAGCAAGCTTTTTACCATGGTTGGACAAACAAGTTTTGGTTTCCAAAATTTTAATTGTTATATATATATAAACTTTATTTGTGGTTGGCTTTCATGATTGAATGTCTCAAAACATCTAAGTTTAGGCATCACAAAAATATTAGAATAGTTGAGAAATGCTAATATTGGAGTAGTTAGTTTGCATTCTTCAATTTCTTTACTTTTATTTTTAGGTTAAATTTTGTATTGTTCGATTTATTTCAAGATTTATACCTCAATTGTTCGTTGGTATCACGTGCAATACACAATACACAATTGCAAAGTCAAGCAATTCTCAACGAAACTAGGAAGGAAGCAAATAATAACAATTGTCAACCTAAATGTGCATTTATACTTTGGAAACATATGTATATATGCATACTATTGCATTAGCCGTGCCAAGTTTCTAGCAAGAGTTTAAACTTAACTTGACAAAAAACAATGATAACACTAAAAAGGGGCATATATTATGCCGATATTCATTTAACGCACTAGATGAAGCTGCATCTAGCATGATCTATCCATTTGTATGAGTTTATACTATTATATTTTTTATAAATTGGTTATGGTTTGCTAAGAAAAATATTAATGATGGTGTGCATGATTTCTCAAACTTACAACGAGAGGGATCACGCTCTCAAAGCAAAACAAAGAGAAAAAAAGAAATGAAACATCCGTAATACAAATGACAATTAAATTCAACCGCAAGTTCTATATATTAGTAAGAAGAAATGTCACTTTGATTGTAAATGAAAAGGTATCAAATCATTAAAAAAAAGATATTCAATTCTCAAAAATATTTTTAGAATTATCATAGTAATCATAACATTATTACTACTATTACTAAAATTGAAAATACTTTATCATTAAACGAATGTATAATTAAAAAAATGCAGTCTTCCCAAGTGCTTATAAGTAAATTTATGTAAAACTAAATTTTACAATGAAAGTATGCAATTTTGTAAAATAAAAAAAAGATGTTACTTTTAAATATATAAATGAAAAGTGATGATAAGAAAATGAAATCTTCATAATCATTCTCTAAAATTCTGATGTTTAAGAGTTAAAAAACAAGTGATAATGAAGAAATATGATTTAATTTTTAACAAGATTGGTTTTGAAAAATTTGAACTGAAATGGTATATAACAAAAATTTGATAAAACACAAAATCTTTTAGTAACATTAAGATTAGACGGAAACAAACCAAATAAAATAATTACAATTATTTTAAATAAAACAAAAAATAGAATAGAAATAAGAGCGAATTTGGTGTATAACCATAAAAAGGTTATTTTTATTTTAGAGATTCTAAAAAAATATTATGGACTACCAAAACATAAGCATAGGCTTAAAACAGGCGCGTCGATTATGCTTCTACGAAACATCAACCAAAGAGAGGGTCTATGTAACGGCACGAGGCTAACTATCACACAACTGGGCAAGAGGGTCATCGAGGGGCAAATAATCACTGGAACAAACGCCAAGCAAAAGATCCTAATACCAAGGATTAGTCTATACCCGAGTAAAACGAATCATCCGTTCACACTCTGTATACGCCAATTCTCAATCAGGGTTTGCTACGCAATGACCATAAACAAAAGCCAAAGATAAACCTTAAAGCGAGTACTGTCATACCTGCCCAAGCCGGTCTTCAGTCAGGGACAAGGACTATGCATCTTACAAGCAGAAGAAGAACCAGAAGAGACCATGCGGAATATCGTCTACAAAGAAATTCATAACGGACTACCAATGAGATCAGGTAAATTTTTCTACATAATTCAATATAAACTACATTAATGAAAACAAATAACGTCAGTTACAATGCAGAATACATAGGAGAAGAGGATTAACATTTGCTTCACAACGTGAGGCAAAAAAAACACTACATGCTCAAAAGATACCAAAACCAACAACTTCTATATATGAAACTAAGCAGCGTTCACTACCATTTACAGATTATGAAAAGGAGAACCTCGAACTTGGAACACATAATCTTTCCAACATACTTGAAGAGAAAAATATATGCGCCCAATTTAGCAATCACGTGATTTAGTATTTTTCACCATTTCCTTAAGATTTTTTTGGGGTTTTTTCCCAACTAATTTAAACTACTCTAATATTTCCGTTTTCACCGTTAGAACAACTTTACGAAATTTTCAACTTAACAAAGTGCTACTTGATTCATATGCAAAATAAAACCCTTACAATTATACATTCTAAAATAAATCGAGAAATAAACACGAAAACCAAAAACAACAACCATGTACCGACCTAAATATTCAAGAGAGACCAAAATCGAAAGCACAAATCCGCGCATAGTGCGGACATAGTCCTAGTAATAATAAAAGAGCGTATTGATGCTTGGTGAGAGTTTTCACTTCGTCAATAACTTATATCCTATACAGAGCGATTGAATAATTTATATCAAAATTTTACATGTTTGGCTTACATATTTATTATTCGTTGTATTGGAAATTTGATCAAAATTTATTTACTACAATTTTATGTTAAACACGTCCTAAAGAAATATATTTTTGAATTAATTCTCAAGAGAAAGATGTTAATCGATTCATTTAATTATAGCCTATATATAAAATAATGTTAATTGATTCAGTTGGATAAGTTAATTAGGTAGATACATAATCATCTTATACAATTTTAATTAAAAACAAAAATAAATATAAAAAATGTATTTCAGAATATTCGAATCTAAAATCATCTTATACATTTCATTATTAAAAAGTTGTATATCATGTAAAATTAAATATTGAATGTTACAAATAAATAGAATCACAAAATTTTCCACTTACAAAGATGAAAGACATTATAGAAAATTAATAAATGCATTTGGAAAAACTATTCTTTTATTTAAAAATTCATAAAATTTTACATATAAAAACTATATATATATGTAACTTTATTACTATGATTGTAAATTGAGGCATACATTAATTCATATTGAATGATAGATGGAAAATAAAATATTACTTAAAATCTTAAATATCACTATCTTTATAAGGAATTCAATCTTACATAGTCTATATTTAATTATCGATAATTTTATAAAAGATATGATATATGTACAGTTGGATTTTGATCTTTGTGGGTTTGATTCATGCTCATATACTTGTTTAAATTATGCAAAAAATTCAAAAAACAAAATATACCTAAAAAACCTCAAAATTCAAATTTTTTTGGAGAATCCATGCATTTTTTGTATATTTTAGAGTATTTAGATATTTAAAATAACTAATATATTTAAGTATATAATTATAATTTAGGTACTTTTAGGTGCTCAAAATATTTCGAAGAGGATTGAGATCGGCTCTAGGTTTTTTGGGTATCAAAATTTTGTATTCGTACGACTTTTTACCTGTTTCAGTTTAGATTAGTATTACTTTTTTGGGTAGAATTCGCTTCGGTTCTTTGGATCTAAATACATTGTCCACATCTACTCACACCCGCGAATTCGCGGTACCCACCTAGTATATATTAAATGAGAAGTCAGTTTCTGACGTACACGCTCACAGAAGCCAAGAGCTCAAATAATCCTACGTGTCAGCGTATTAGCGATTTGCGATTTTTGGAAATATTCTCTGCTTGCATGGCATTATGTGACACTTAATCATTCGTCAAACTTATAGTGAAAAAATATTTCGGTTAGTCCACGTGTCTTGATCTCGTTATAAGTCAATCATCATCGTTTATTATGATGCTTAAACCCCTTAATTGTATTCCTATATATACTTCTCATCCCTTTGCCTCCCTCCCTTTGATCTCATTATAAGTTCCTCTCTTTGCCTCCATTGTTTGAATTACTTCTCTTTTTGAATTGTTAATTTCTCCATTGCCTTTTTCTTTCGAATTGTATTATAATTTATGAGAGATGTAATTTACTATTTTTGTGGTTCTCTTCTTCACATTGTTTCTTCTATTTTATCATCCTACTCTGCACGCATTTTTTTCTTTATTTTTTAAGGTTGCGCCATGATGCTTGACCATGTTTTGGCCTCTTCGACATTAACCAACGTTTCCATCAAAACCTACCTTGATGTATGTACCAGAGATTGTAATCAATTTTCGCCTTTTTATTAAAAAAGTTTCATGTCATCCATGTTTTTTCTCTTCTCATCGTAGCTTTTATGTATCATGTCATGGTTTCTTATATTGTTTTACAAAACCAATATTCATATATTTGTTGTTTCGGGTGCAGGAGTTTGAGTGCTTCTTCTTCCTTCGTCTTCTATTTAATATTTACCGCTTTGATACCTACACATAACTATTTCTTTGTTCATGTTCTTCGTTCTTCTTTGTCTGCCGATTTATTAGTATAATAACAAACTCAGGAAGGAGAAGAAAGAATAGAGAACATTTTCTCATTAATTAACCAAATAAATAATTCAAGCTATTTATATATATATAATACTCTACTTACTAATTCTAAACTATAGTATTTTGATATTATGTACAATGTAATACACTCCCTCTCAAGTCTCTGAAGCTAAGCAAGAAGTGTTAGAGAAGAGACTTGAAATAGATATTTTTCCGATCAAAGCATGAAAGGGACCTGGATATAAAGCCTTAGTAAGCATGTCAACTTGTTGATTTTCCGTAGGAACATGTAAGACTTTAAGAAAACCCTTTTGAACTTGATCTCTTATCGTGTGACAATCAATCCCTATATGTTTGGCCCTCTCGTGAAAGACCGATTCATAGCAATATGAAGAGCTGACTTATTTTCACAGAATAGCTTGGCTTGAGTACACACAGTGACACCAAAATGAGTAAGTAACAGCTGAAGCCAGATGAGTTCAAATGTCGCCAATGCCATACTTCTGTACTCAACTTTTGTGCTACTTCTACTCACTGTGTGTTGCTTCTTTGATTTCCAAGATATTAAAGACTTACCCAAATACACACAAAAATCAGTTACTGATTTCCTTGTGTCAGGACAAGAAGCCCTATCCGCATCAGAAAAAGCATTGAGACAAATATCTGAATACGATGCATAAAAGAGTCCTTGTCCTGGATCACTTTTTATATACTTAAGTACCTTGTGTGCAGCCTCCATATGAATATCCGTTGGTGCTGATAAGAATTGACTTAACCTATTAACAACATAGGTAATGTCTGGCCTAGTTATTGTTAAGTATAATAACCTTCCAATAAGTTCTCTATAAGACTTGATATTATCCAACAGAGTTCCTAAATCTCTACTTAACTGAATAGCAGCAGCCATAGGTACAGAAGAAGGTTTAGCTGCTAACATACCAGTGCTTTCTAAGAGACCCAAAGCATATTTTCGTTGACAGACAAATATACCAGTTGAGTTCCTTGCAATTTCCAGCCCCACAAGAATTTTGGAGGACCCATGTCCTTTATCTTGAACTCATTATGTAACAATTTCTTCAATTTCTTCAAAGCTTCATCACTGTTAGTAGTTATCATTATATCATCAACATATACTAACAGTGTAATGAAACTTTGTTCTGTTTTCTTGACAAACATAGTTGTATATGCAGGACATTGTAGAAAACCATCAGGTAAAAGCACCTTGGAGAAGCATTTGTACCATTGCCTTAAGGTTTTCTTTAAGCCATAGATGGAATTATGCAAGCGGCATAGGGATTACAAAGCAATACTTCACCAGGTGCTGGAGTATAACCAAGTGGTAAACTCATGAAGATCTCTTCATCTAATTCATTGTGAAGGAAGGCATTTGATACATCCATCCTTTCTAATATCCATCCTTTCACAGCTGCTAATCCCAACATAAGTTTCACAGTAGCTAGTTTTGATATAGGGGAGAAGGTCTCTGAAAAATCAACTCCTTCCTGTCGTGTAAACCCTTGAGCAACTAGGCGAGCTTTGTACTTGTTAATGGAACCATCTGGATTATATTTGATGGTGTATATCCATTTACACCATAGGACATTTTTCTTTTCAGGTAATGTCTCAATAGTCCATGTCCTATTACGATGCATAGCAGCCAATTCTTCATTCATTGCATTAGTCCAGACAATGGATATCACAACCTGTTTAAATGTTTTTGGTTCTGTTTCTGTGAAATGGAAAGGACTAAGTTTTGGTATGAGGGACTGATTTTGAAGTATGAAAGGACATAAGATAAAGGAAAGGGTATGTAATCTTGTATTTTTGGTGGTATTTGAGTATTGGTGGTATTTGAGTACTTGGTTTTCAAAAAGGAGCAATGATAGTCAGATAAGTAGGAGGGTACCTTAGATTGCCGCTTTGGCCTTGTACTATTTGCAGATACCTGATCAATATCTGTTATCACAATCTCACTTGTATCCTGTATAGCACTAGGGATGGTATGTGATAATGATTGAGATGTAGATGCAGATGATGCATGAGAAGAAGTACTAGATACAGGAATGTATGCATTATCTAAAGTATCATGCTTATCTGAAATGTAAGTAGGTAGGATAGAATACGAAAACAGAGTATCTTAATGAGAATATGACTTTTGATCATGATATGGAAAACTTTGTTCATTGAAAACTACATTTCTTGAAATGATAATCTCATTGGTGTTTAGATTCAAGAGTTTCTATCCTTTGTAACCTAATGGATATTCTAAAAATACACAAGTTTGAGCTCTAGGACTAAACTTGTTTCTATCTTTAGGCAAAGTAGATACATAGCATAGACAGCGAAAACATTTCAAGAAAGTATAATCTGGTGTTTGTTTCATCAATTTTTCATACGGAGAGATCTTATTTAACAACAAAGATGGAGTCCAATTGATTAAGAAAACAACAGTCATAATGCATTTAGGCCAGTAAATCAAAGGAACTTGAGACTGAAACACCAAGGCCCTTACTACATTCAATAAGTGTTGATGTTTTCTTTCTACAACCGAATTTTATTCAGGCGTATAAGGACAAGAAAAATAGTGAATTATGGCATGCTCTCTAACTAATGCAGAAAAATGTAACTTTGGAGCATTGTCACTTCTTATAGATTTTATATTTTTCCTATACTGTGTTTGAACATGTTTGATTTATTCTGGAAATTTAATAACAACATCACTTTTATTTCTCAACATGTATACCCAAGTGACTCGATTGCAGTCATCAACTAATGTGAGAAAATACTTAAAACCATCTCTTGATTTTATTGATAAAGGACCTCGTATGTCTATATGTACTAAATCAAAAGGATAATCTGACAAATGATTATTAGAAACAAAAGGTAATTTTCTCTGTTTAGCTAAAGAGAAAATAGAACAAGGATGATCATGCTTGCCTTTTATTACAGGAATGGAAGAAGACATGTACTATAACTTGGCAGGTGAAGGGTGCCTTAGGCGTTCATGCCATAGTTTGCCATCCACCGTCAAGGATCCACACAAATTGAAAGCAATAGAAGCATTTTCAGATGTAGATGCAATCTCTAATATGTATAAGTTGTGCAAAAGTATTCCTTTACCAATCATCAAGTCATGAGTATGCTCCTAGATTAAACAGTGATCATTATAGAAATGAGTTGAATATGCATTGTCTTTAACTAAGCTACTCACACTAACTAAATTGAACTTGAATGATGGTACATGTAACACATTATGCAATATGAGTTTCTTTGAGATATGTATATTTCCAGTATGTGATATGGGGACCCTAATGCCATTTGGAAGTGAGACTGTAACTCCATACACTAATATAATATCTGAAAACAATGCCAAGTCAGAACAAACATGTCTTATAGCACCACTGTCTATTATCCAACTACCATGAGGTAGAGATGAATAGAGGGTAGAAAGGCATTGGTGTTCAAAGGTGAGAATATTATTTTCATATCGTAAAGAAGTAGAAGGAAAGGGTATATTACCAGAAATTGATGATTGAATTTCCATGATACCATTTTCTGTGACTGTTGCAGGAGAAGAAGATGATTGTTCTGCTGTAATGGTATGTGTATTGAGCTGATGAATCAATGATTGAACTTGATCCTTTGTGAAAGGACTTGGATCCAAGCTGATAGAGTTAGCTTGTGGTGAATCCATTACATTTGCCATGACATTAGGCTTGAATTGTTGTTGTCGATAAAATTGTGGTCTTGGTCCAGAATAAAAATTTCCTCTTGGATTAGGAATCTGTTTTTGTGGTTGATTGTTTTGAGTAACCTGACCAGAGTTGTAGTATTTACGCCCTGGTGGATACCCATAAACCTTGTAACATTTTTGGACCATATGCCCTTGCATTCCACAATGAGTACCAATTGGCCTCTATATTGGTCTGTAGTTATGATGTGCTGCAGCATATATCTGATTATGTACTAATCTCATTAGGAGTTGGAGTTTGAAACACTACTGCATCAGATTTTGTAGAGGGCTTGAGATTCTTCGGTGTTTCATCTTGTATGACCATGTTGAATAGTTCTTATATTGTTGGTATTGGTTTCAATATGAGTATGTGTCTACGCGGCTTCCGGAGTTTGAGTCTCAAGCTAGGGATCACCATTTCCTGTATTAGGAGAAGGAAGCTCATCTTCTCTTCGAGTTATTGCTGATGTGAGAAAATGCTAGGGAAGATAGATTGTCCTTCTCTATTCTTTCTTTCTCACAGTGATGGGACATTGCATTCACACTTTCCACAAGTGCATAACAGGTAGAACGATATAGTTCTTCAATTCTTCCCATAAAGTTACTAACTCTGTGTAATACGCACTCACATCCATAGCTCCTTGTCGAATAGAACCTAATCTTTGTTCTATTTTATACACTCTGGGAGCATTATCCTGATTAAATCTAGATAACTGATTCTTCCAGATTTATTCTGCAGTAGACATGAATAATAGACTCTGGCCTATTTTCTTAGAAATCGAGTTCAATAAACAAGTAGTAACCATGTCATTCCATCTAGACCAAGATCCTTCTTCTTAAGATCCATCAGGTGGTTTCCTAATACTACCATCAATAAATCCTAATTTGTTTCTCACGTTAAGAGCCATTCACATAGATTTGCGCCAAGAGTGAAAGTCCAAACCTGATGTGAGTCGACAGAGACAAGAACTAGCCCAGCATGATCAACATTGTGTAGAAAGTATGGATTATCATATTGATCTGTTGCTTGACGATTCTCAGCTACTTGAATCACCATTGGAGGTTGCGATTGAAAAATTGAAGTCATCGTGTAGGTCAAAGAAAAAGAAAATGATGATGAAATGAAACGAGCTCTGTATTGTGATTGAAAGAGAAAGAGATACGATTCTAGGTCAACGAAAAAGAAAGGAAGCTCAGATTTAAAGAGATCGGTGAAGTTTTCTCGAGAAACTGCAAAAGCTCATGGAAAATCAAGATCCATGGTTTTGAGGTTAGCTGTCGAAAGATTTTCTTACCAATTTGCAAAGACGATGAAGAGAAAATGATGATTCAAGCTAAAAAAATTGAAATCGAATGAGAAATCTCCATGAATTTGCAAAGATCAGCGAAAAAAGAAAGCTTTTTCGCTCTGATACCATAACAAACTCAGGAAGAAGAAGAAAGAGTAAAGAACATTTTCTCATTAATTAACCAAATGAATAATACAAGTTGTTTATATATATAGTACTCTACTTATTAATGTTAAGCTATAGTATTTTTATATTACGTACAATGTGAATTTCCTAAGATTGAACAGCAAATTACTCTACTTTCAAATTTTCTAAAAGTTTCTCTCTCTAGATATTCTCTCAAGGGTTTTCAAGAAAGCTTTGTGGTTTGTTGGTGCGGTGGCTCCGCCGCCGTAGCCAAATCTTCCTTTTTTGTTTTCTGGCCATTTTGTATCGGTTTAACTTCGCCGATGTATAATCGGCGAGTAAGCTTTTCGGCCCTGACCGAACTAATATGCCTTTATGGCTAATAATCTCCGGCGTAAGATTGGTGATTTACTCTAAAGGTTTTTGGGTAAAATCATCTATCTGGGCTTGGTTTGTTTGCTAGAAATCATTCGATCTTTATATTAGATCGATTTTGCTATGTTAGGTTTAGTTATCCTTTTGACCTTTCATGCTTTCTTTGGTCCTTCTTTCCTTGCGGGTAGGGTGTAAGGTCACGCTTATCTTGTCGCCGTAACTGTTAAGGCGAAGTCAAGATCTTCGAGTACAAAACCGAAGACGGAGGCGTGTTTCCCTAGGCGGGAGAACGGAGGCGGAGAAAACATGTCGGAAAGGCGATAAAAAAGGGAGTTGTTAGGTGGTCGGAGCTCATTGTGTCGTCGGAAGTGAAGGCCAATGTCACCGGAAGTGAAAGACATGAAGTTGCTCGAAGGTTTGAGAAGATGGACAGGTGGTTGGCCAATATTGCACAAACAAACACGTGGGTTGAAGCTAACTTTGTTCCCAAACGAAGGGACTTAAACTTTAATTATTTTACTAGATGATTACCCGCGCTATGCGCGGTAATTTATTGTAGTTTCATTTTA